>VMDO01038026.1:0-13833 GCA_007922755.1 Pedetes capensis
AAAGTAGCAAAGGAAAAAATATATGCCATAAATCAAAATATTATCTATATAACATGCTACAAATAATATATAGAGGAAAATAGCATTAATAAGAGGATTTAACAAAAAGCTTAGCTAAATGATCAATTACACAATGTATTCACACTTTAATATATCAGAAACAATGTAATTGTAAAATATTGATATCATATACAATAGATTTGTCAAATAGAGACAAAAATATAGGAATACATTACTATAATAATTGTGTCACTTTTATAGAAGAAATCTTAAATTTGATGGAAATTCATTAAAGGATATATAAATGGAAAGAAAGATATACCATAGTAACAAAAACACCAGTATCAAAAACATCAGTTTTCAAATTGAGTTAATTATTCCTATCAAATAATTAAAAAGGTCCATTGTATGTTTCTCCAAATATTTGCAAAATGTATATAAAAGAACAATGTACCACAATTAGCCAATACAGTTCTAAAGTAAAGATACACTAAGGCATAGTGTGTATGACAATTTATTTGTGCTAAGATAAACAAATTGATAAGTGGACACACTGACCCCTGGAACAGAACTGGAGGACCAGAAACAGATCCAAATAGAGACAGAAGCTTTACTTATGTGAGAAAATATTGTCCATAACTGGCAAAAAATTGTTGAACTCTAGAAAAGTGCATTGATATAATATTTTGTTGTTGCTTTGAAAAATTTAAGTTGTTACCTAACATCATACTTTTTCCCAGATACATGAAGACGTACACATGTACATCAAAAATGATAGACCTTTGGGAAATGTAGAAGTATAGGTTCATTTCTTATAGAATATGAAAGAATTTCTTCAATGAGGTATAATTTCTCAAATTATAACATAAACACTAATTATTTAAAAGTAAGCAAAATTTACTTATCAGATAACCACCACAGAGAAAAAAGAGAAAGTACAAGACTGGGAAAAAAAATGAATCTAATCTATGTAACTTATGTGGTATTTGTGCCTAGAATATAATAGAATTGCATATTACTCTGAGCAAAAAAAATACATAGCCATTTCAAATAAGAGAAAAATAAAAGTGGAATATAGAAAATGTCGTTTTTTTAACCCACAAAATCAGTAAAAATTCCATTTGAAAGTATCAAAAATATATGAGAATATGGAGCAAAAAAATCTTCTGCCATTGCTGGTATCTGTGTTAAGAAGTATAAGACCTATGGAAAACATTACACACTCTCCTGAAATATTACATATATACATAAATATTACCCAAAGATACACACATGGGGAGCATTCATTCTGTAATGTACAATGGTAATGTAAGGGCAGAAAAATATGAAAATGATCCAACTATATATAAGCAAAATAAAAATAATTATGGCATATTTAATTGGTACATATGATAGTAAAAAGACACAACACAAAATAATTCACAAATACAATGATAAATGACATGATGTAGGAGCAACAAGTTTAATCACATGGCATAAGGTATATTACTGATGAGAGACCTTCATAGTCTCTATTTAATTGAATTTGGAAAACAATTGCCAAATATGGGCTTTGTATAAAGCTTAATTCTTGATTTTAAGCTCACTGGTATTTGATCCTCCATCAGTAGTCTGCTGAGACCTGGTTAATACAGACTTTCTGACAAATAATTTCCCTTAAAATTGGAGACCAAAATAGCTTGTGTAACATGGGCAGAACTGAATGCCCTGACCATATAATGATCTCCTATGGTTATCGAAAATAAGTATTACAGCAAAGCGGACACATTTATTTTCAAGGCAGGAGACTATTTTTCAATCACAATGTCCAATTTCATTTTCATTAGTGCTATTAGAACAAAACAATTTAGGACAAGAAATGAAAAGTAAATAAACAAAATTAATGAGAGCCCAATGCTGTTGAGGTCTGTGAGCTGATTTTGATTTAAGCAGTTAGTGTTTCTAGTTGATAACCATCCAAGTTAGTAAAAATAGAATTTAAAAAGCCTAGAATCTTTGAGAAATTTTGTTTTATTTATTTTATGTATTTTTTATTTGGAGAGTGTGTTTCTCTCAGACTTATTTAAGCAGCTTGTAAGTAGCTTTGTGCTCCCATTGGTTCATAAAGGGACATTTTATTTCATATATATTTATTTATTCATTCTTTTTTTGTGTTTGTGGTTACTGGGACTTGAACCCAGGGCCTGGTGCTTGCATGCTTTGCAAGTGCTGTACCACTGAGCTATACCCCCAGCCCATCTTTTTTAGTTTTTGAGACAGGGTCTCCCTAAATTATGCAGACAGCCTCTGGTCTCGAACTTGCAATCCTCCTGTCTCTGTGTCCTGAGTCGCTGGGATTACAGGCATGTGCCACTGCGCCTAGCTCATTTAATTATTTTTGAGACCAACTCTTTCTGTTGTGTCCAGATTGGTCTCAAAAGCCTAAACTCAAGTTTCTTCCTGCCTTAGGCTGTCATGCACTCCACTTGTGCTCAGGTATGATGGTAAATTTTAGCATGCATTTCTCTGAAGAGAAAGAATTGACTTGCCCATTGAGGAAATATATAAACTATCTATCTATCGAGGATATATATGAATTAGCCAATGTGATAAGACAACCTGAAAATTCTTGTTTCAAACTCTATTCTTAATTTTGCTGTCTGTTTTTTGTTTTGTTTCAAATTCTGGGCAATTGCTTCAAATATTCTGCATAGATACGGATGGCATTAGATAACATACTCTCAGAAATGTAGAGCAATTCTGAGATTCATATACAACAGAACAATGAGAAATATATTCTCTGACACAGGTAGGACTTCTGTTGCAAGGCATTCTTATTCTAATATCTATATCTCACTAATTTTTATCTATTGTTAGCAGAAGCTGTGGGACTTGGGAATTATTATTAAGTTTCTAAAAATCTAAATCAAAATGCCACAATCCTCAACAGTTTATTGTAAAGTATGCAGTGCTTAAAACAAGAAGTACACTCTATCCTTGGAGAAGAGTCCACATGTCATCAGCCCCTATTTGAAAGGTATAATTATCCAACTCTCACACTTCATGTATAATTGCACAATTCTAAAGAACGGTTCATATTAAGTCATTATATTCTTATTTTACAAATTTCTTTGGCTCTCAATGACATATGTAATCCTGCTATGCCACAGTGTTAAAAGTTACATTCCCTAAGTTAACAAATTGTCCTCATTGTATCTCACTTTTTGTTTGTTATTTGTTTCATGGTTATTGTTTTGAGACATGGTCTCAACAGATAGCACAAACTAGCATTGAACTTGCTATGTCACCTAGGCTAGCTTGAACTTGTTATCCTCCTGTTTTAGGGTTCTGAGTGCTAAGATTACAGGTATGCACCAACACGTACAGCTTGTATTCCACTCTTATGCCTACTTCTGACTTGAACATCTTTGGTCATGCTCCCCTCACAATCTCAGAAATATCTCCACCCACTCTTCAAATCAAACTGATCCTTCACTGTCAGCTTGAGGTCCACCTTCTCCATATTATTCTCTTTATTCCCTGTTTTGGTACCTCTCTTCTCACATATGGTTTGGACTGCATGGTGTTGAGGAGCTGCTTGATATGGTTGTGTCTATCCCAAAAATTAAAATCAGAGTCCCCTCAAAAGTAGATGTTAGCTGAGTACTTTCTTCTGTAGCCTTTAAAGGACTTAACACAGGTATAATTACATGTTGGGGCAAACCCAACTGAAGAATTGAACTGAATGCAAATGAATGGAATATAATGAAAATAAGTGGAGGTATACTTATTTCAAATATATTGAGAAATTTTCAAATCGAGTATTTTTGGTTTATGTTTTCCAGATTTTATTTTGTATAGTAATAGTGCTTCTTATAAAAGTAAAAGAATTCTCTTACCAATTGATATTCTGCAGGATTTTTGAATTGATTCTTCCACCATGGGATCAAAGTCCTTAGAGAAACAGAGAGAGTGCATGTAGCAGAGCAAGAAAATATTTATATTAAATGGAAAATCTCATTAATCTCAAATATCTGTGCATTATGTGAGATTTAGAAGTCAACCAGTCTGTCCCTTCATTTCTATAACACTGATTTGAGATGATCTTTTATTAAGATGTGAGATATTCAATGCCTCTTTGATGATCTCCATCTCCCCAATATGTGGCCTCTGATCTTTCAACCTTGAGTGCAGCTAAAAGCCAAAGGGGAGACTCAAGCTCTTGAAAGCTTTCAGTAGTTGATTTCTAATATCATGATCATAGAGTGCTTGCACAAAGTCCCTTTCATCTGAAGCTCTTTCAAAGGCATTATAAAGCAATTGCTAATTATAAACAGGACAGCCATCGTGCTTTACTTTTCATTCCCTTTCTTTCAGTTTCCCAATTCTTTTCATTGTTCCTAATTATTTTTCTTCTTTCTCTCTAACCCTGTCCACAAAAAATGAAAGGAAAAAGAATTAGAGAAAAGAGAATTGTATTTTATTAATGGAAAAGGCTAGATAGACAGGACCATAAGTAGCAGGGTTTCCTTTTTCTGGAATCTTCAGCTGTACCATTCCTTTATGCAGTGAACTTAACTATGAGAGTATCGGTTTCTTCTTCTGTCATTTAATTGAGTTTTTTGATGTCTCCTCTCATGCTTACTTTTAATTGTGCACACATATAAACTACTTCTTTATTCTAAAATAGATTTTAGAGAGTTTGACGTTAAGCAATCCTGACCTAGGTAGATTTATTTTAGAGACAACCTTTCCCTTTTCTGTCTCTGGCTCTTGTTCTGAGATTGCTGTCAGAAAAGCAATCCCTGCCTACTTTTTAACCCTGCCCAAGGTCCAATATGTTAGCACCAAAGCAGTACGTATGATCTCTTAGTAACCTCTATTTTTTTCCCCTCTTAAGTAGTGATCATAATATTCTCATCTTTTATTTTCTGATACCAGTTCAGTTCTAGGACTTTGCTAATCTAAAACGTAATGTATGATAAAGTGATACAATGCATATTCCCATGGGAGAGGTTACAATCAAAGCATTGCCAACCAGACAGAAGGGGAGTCTGCAGATAACATGTAATTCCCTGAGAACCTAATCCCAGCTGGTGAATTTTCAAGTATTGTGTCAGAACAGTAGGGGAGATAGTTTTGCTAACAAGTTTCTTCCTCTGAGGTGCTGACCCCTTCTCCCAACAGATCAAATCACAAGGGTATGTTTCCACTGTAGTCTCTACCTAAAGTGCTTCAGGATCTTTAATGCATGCAGGGAAGACTGAAGGGCACAGGTACTCTCAGAAGCCTGAGAACCTCTGAAAGGAGATATTGGAGTGAACTTTTCCTAGTAGACAGATTTGCTTTTATCAGAGATATTTGTACAATAGTTAAGTACATGAGCTTTGTAGGCAGATGTGGATACAAACCAAATAGTAACAGCTCAGAAAGTGCTAATGACTTTGAACATGCTCAGTATCTATGGTTTTGAAAATGTCCAAATACCAAATAACCAGACTAACCCCAAATAACAATATAGCCTAAGAAGAATAAATACAAATGATATTCAAATGCAGGTTTAAGTCATATGCACAAATATACTAACCCCATATAGTTTTCTTCTTCATATATAAAATCACGGAGCCACTACTAAATCTAAATTTTATTTATTTATTTATCTATTTATTTATTCATTTGGTACTGGGGGTGGGTTGAACTCAGAGCCTCATACATACTTTGCAAATCCGCTACCACTGAGCTGCATCCTCTACCCTTTTTTCACTTTTTATCTTGAGACTGTCTCTCTAAACTGCTCAGGCTGCCTATAGCTTCAAACTCAAGATCCTCTTGTCTCTACCTCTCAATTCCCTGGTGTTACAGGCATGAACCACTATGCCCAGGCTATTTTATTTTTTAAAATCTACATTTTAATTGGCTCCAGTATTCCATGCATGTACCTGAAGTCTTACTACTTCATTACCTGTGGATTGATTGTCAACATGGAAGATCTACATTATTTCCCTGGGGTTCAGTTTGAAACCTGAAGAGAAAACCTGAATAACTGAGAAAAATTGGTAGGTACATATTCCAACTCCTATCCACTGGCTTAGGATATATCTGAGGAATATAATCAGTCCACTGTTTCCGAGAGGATTTTCATGAGATGTTCAATACTGGCCACCTTTCCTTCCACTTCTTAATTCCCTTTGCTTCTGCTGCAATTTCCTGCACATTGCAACTGGGTAGTTCAACTCAAATCAGTGAGTAGGATCTACTTCACAGGGAATCTCCAAACCAAGACATACTAGACATTCCAGTTATCAGGAATGAGCCTTTGGGGATAGTTATTTACTTTTTCTTAGCTTCTATTTCTCATCCTTCAAAAGAAAGGAACGATGACACCTGCTTCAGAGATGATTAATGAGATTTTGTGAAGGATCAATCTGAACCACTTAGTATACTAAATGGCAAATGCATGGTGATCATTTGGTTAATGTTAATTGGGTAGTATTTATTATTGTCTTCCTCTCATGACTAGAAATGGAGGGGAGCATACTAACTAAAGGGTTGCAGAGGTACATTTAAAATGTACGAATTTGCAAATATGAAACACACTATTCTGTCTACATCCACAGGATTTTGCAAGGTTTACATATTATCTGTAATTTCCATACTCATTGTTCAATGAATATATTTCAGATGAAAATTTTTTTCATGTACCCAACTGCAGTGATCTAAGAAGTATCAGAAGGTAAACTTGTTCACCAGGGTTGCATAAATAGTAACAAATTGTGGCATATACACTGACTCCAAGGTGTAATGGTCCATATGCTTCTTTAGAGAAATGGGATGCCATCCTGGTATTGCCAAAAAATAAGCAAACTATTGACAGATCCACAGCAATTTTGTAGTCTGAGGAATACTGTTTCCAAGATTCACAGTTCAGAATAGGTTCAAATTGTTGGTATGTCCTGGAAATCAGGGGGAATAAAACAAGAACCTCACTTCTAGTAAATTTATCTCATTTACCAGCCTATTGTTACAACTCAGTGCAGTGGCACAACAGAGGAAACAACATTGGGCTATTAAATTTTTCAAATGTTTTTAAAACTCTGATCCAGTGTGGATAATCCAAAGAAGTACATTTGTGCTTAGCTGTTGAAACATCAGGCACATTTGAAAAATTAGCATTCAAACCTCTATAAAGAACATATTTCTGCTTCAAATACTGGATATTATTGTTGTAATTGTTATAATTTATTTGAGTTATCATAATCACTTCTCAAATTGTCCATACTCAACTTGCAGAGATATGCCTATTTAAAATGTCCAATCAGACAATATTTATAGTTGCATAAAATTGAATTTATGTGACAGTAGATGACATTTTCTCTTGAGAAAACTTAGTAGTAGGAAATAAATTTTTTGAATATAGACTTCATTAAAAATTATTATTGTTTTTAAGTACTGTCAAGTTGGTTCCTACTCAGGGACCCTCATAAGAGTTTTCAGTGATTGATTGTTTCAGGATTGCTTCAGGAGTTCATTGTCACGCCCTTCTCTCATTTGTGTGATGCGGAGGATTGAACCCAGGGCCTCAGAGACCATAGAGAAGCACTCTACAAACTGAGATAAACCCCAGCTCCATTAACAGTAGTGAGCACTTATTAAGTATTTTGTCAGCACTGGGGGATTGAACCCAGGGCCTCACTCATGCTAGCCAAGTGCTTTACCACTGATTTGTACTGATAGCCCCTTTTTATTTTTGATTTTGAGACAAGATCTCCCTTAGGAGACCCTTAGGCCACAGGCTGCCTGTGGCCTCAAACTAGCCATCCTCCTGTCTCCATCTCCTGAGTTTGTGCTATTTCAGATATCTAGCACAGCACCTGGTTAAGAAATAAATTTTAAGGTTAAAATTGGGTACTATTTTAAACCAAAATATTAACTCAGTGAGTCCATTTTCTTGTAAATACATTTTAAAGTAAATTTTTCTATGAAATGAGATGAAATATTTTAAACTTCACTTTCAGTATAAATGCAAGTATTTCTAATTTATTTTCTAGAGGGAATCACTAGTTTGTATTAATATATCCAGGTACTTACTGGTACTTTCATCACCTTCACTTTCTATGTCGTGATCTCATTATTTTATAGTCAGTCATGGTTGAAAATTTTGGCCCATTATGGTTTAACATGGAATAGTGGGGTACTAGTTTATATTATGGGGCTGGGATTTAGCTCAGTTGGTAGAGCACTGCACTGCAGTCTCTGAGGTCCCTAGTTTGATTCCCAGCACCGCAAAAATGGGAGAAGGGCCTGGCAATCCACTCCCGAGGCAATCCCGAAACAATCAGCCATTGAAAAGTTTAAAACAGTCAGCCATTGAAAACCCTATGAGGGTCGCTATGAGTCAGACATGACTCGATGGACCTCAAAACAAGTATATATTTTACAAACAGACAAACGTATTTCCTATGAAGGTTAGTAAAATGAGGGGTGCGCAAATGTGTATTGGACAGAAACAGAGAGAAATCAGATAATTTGAGTTTGTGCCATGATACATATTCAGACATCCACACACACACAGAAACATGAAAAGATTATAACTCAGTGTTGATGATATATGCCTGATATCTCCTCCATGTAATCATATGCAAAATCAAAGACAGAAATGAGGCCAGGCTCCAATCTGAAATGCACTTTCACCTGATATATTCAGGTCAATCACTGAAGCAAAAGGAATGATTTCACTTGAAAGACAGAAATAATAGTGTACATTCTCTTTATAACTACACACAGGATCTCAACCATGGAGTGTGGGATTGTTAGAAAATCATTGGAATTATAAATACAAAGCGTGAATGTGAAGTGGAATTTTTTTGTGGGTGTATCTGCAGAGCGGCCTATTCTTTTGGTTGACATTGTCTTCACTATTGTATTTTCATTTGCATGAGTTGGCTTCTGCGTGTGTGTATGTATGTTTTATGGGGACGAGGGCAAAAGAGTGGTTACAAAAGAAACACATGTGTTTGTGGGTGATTAGATGAATAATAGTTTTATTACTATCTGTTAGAGAGAGTTCTCTGCCTTGTCCCCCCAAGGTGTAAGTGGGAATTAAAGCGAGTTGGCAATTACAAAGCTCCTGCTGCTGAATGTGAGAACAGGCACTGCAGTTATTGGCAGAGATTCCCCCCATTTCTTTCTTTCTTGAGGCTTAAGACAAGTTTGGAGGCCAGTCGTTTCTCCTCTGCACTCTACTGGCTGTGGCAGCCTGAAGCTAGCTTGTTATAACCTACTTAGGCGGTGGGGAACTGTCACTCACCACTTCAGAATCAATGGTTGCAGATGGAAGCTTGGTTGCAGTGCCTTTTCCCCCTGCAGTAACAAGCAGTTAATAGATTTTATTATAATTATTTTAACTGCACCAGCTCAGAAGGAAACTTAGAGGAGTTGTGCAGGTTTGCTAATCAAAATCACACACTTCCACACAACAAAAGGCAGTGGACGCTTTTGAAGGCATCCTTCTCAGAGCAGAATGTAATATTAATAATGATACAAATAATAAATTCATTCTATGGGGAATTTGTTAGAATGAACATGAAATCTCAGTTCATCAGGATCTTGCTAAAGGAAAGAAATATTCACCAAATTGTCATCAAGGGAGTGAAGTTTTACACATCTTATATATACACACATTCATATATATGTATGTATATACATATACATGTATGTATATATACATACATACATGTATACATACATATACATGTATGTATATATGTATACATACATATACATGTATGTATATATACATACATATATATGAATGTGTATGTATCTATCATCTATCTATCTATCTGTACACAAGATTAAGTCTCTGGGGAAATGTGTATTTATGTGTGTGTATAGGTTTCCATTCATATGGTCAAAAAAAAAAAACACCAATAGCTATTGTTTTACTAAGACTATGCATTTGATCTTTAAAATGTAGTTTGACTCTATAATAAAATTACATTAAATAATGCATTTAAATTTTATATTATTGCCAGGAGCCTTGGCACATGCCTATAATCCCAGCAAAGTGGGAGGCTAAAAGAAGAGGATCATGAGTTTGAGACCTAAGGCAGCCTGCACAATTTAGTGAGATCCTGTCTCAAAATAAATGTATAAAAAGGGCTCAGAGTATAGCTCAGTGGCAGAGACCAGGTCTAGCTCACATGAGGCTCTGGCTTCAATTCCTAATCCTGAAAAAAATAAAAGTTATATTTCTAAGAGAAAGCTATACAGAACCCTGGAGAAATGTGACTGCATTAGGCATCATTCTCCATGTCTGAGAATTCTTAGATCATACTGCCTCTCATGCTGCTGAATACAATTTAGAAAAGAGAAGGGGATGTAATAGGTCTGGGTATATACTTTCTAATTAATTCCAAGTAAAGAAAAGTTCTTATTATAACAGCAGTAGCTTTCATGCATTTTTTTTCATAGCCTACCCATCTTCCTCAGGAGAAGGGCCTGGCAATCCACTCCCAAGGCAATCCCGAAACAGTCAGCCATTGAAAACCCTATGAGGGTCGCTATGAGTGGGATACCGACTCGACGGCACCTAACAACAACAACAACAACCCATCTTCCAAGATTGTCGTGAATAGACCTCAAGCTCCAGTCAGTGGGAAATGTTTCCTTTATTTCCTCAGGAGGTGATAAATTGGAGGGAATCTATCACTCACATGCAGGCTTACTCACTCACCTACTCATTTATTGATTGATTCAATTATTTATTCAATTGTTGTTGTAGGTGCCATTAAATCAGGTCCAATTCATAGTGACCTTACACAAAACAGAACGAAACATTCCCCAATGCTATGGCCAGCACTGTGTCAATGCTTCACTTCTGTTCATAGGATTTTCAGTGGCTGATTGTTTTGAAATTGTTTCAGGAGTGGGCTGTCAGGTCATTCTCCCATTTTTATGGTACTGGGAATTGAACACAATGTAGAACTGCACCTAGATTAAATCACCTAATCCTTTGCATCATTGTTTTCTGTATTACATTTACCCCAAAGTGTAAAGGAAGCACATAGTATTTGGATTATCTCTTGTTTATATAACAAAGACTCAATTCATGCCTATTTTCATAGGGTAGCAATACTATGGGCTGGGATTTGGCTCAGTGGGTAGAGCGCTGTGCTGCAGTCTCTGAGGTCCCGAGTTCAATTCCCAGCACCTCAAAAATGGGAGAAGGACCTGGCAATCCACTCCCAAGGCAATCCCGAAACAGGCAGCCATTGAAAACCCTATGAGGGTCACTATGAGTCGGATACCGACTCGACAGCACCTAACAACAACAAGCAATACTATAAAGTAAATATCTATTCTTTTAAGATGTGTAAAGTTGTCTTCCAGTATAAGCACATTTTAGGACAAAATTTCTTACATGAAATTTGTCTTTTAAATTATTGCATGCCTTCTTTGCATAAGCAGATATTTTGGTAGTTATCAGGAGGTGTTTCACATGCATGCATTTCTCCTTCTTGTACAAATGGTAGGGTTGTACTTCTGGCTATGTGATATAGTGAGAACTTGTGACTAGTGATGGAGTGAATGCCAAGGCACTCAATGATATATCTTATGCTGTACACAGAGCTTTTGTTCATTTATTATACTATATTGAGATCAATGTTTCAAACAGTGGCTTCACTATTATCTTCTATTCCAAGAGGGGATAGAACTTCTAGCAGAAACACTTAGCTAGCCACAAGAAACATAAAGTAGGTATATCTCTGTTTTATTAAGCCACCATGATTTGAGGATTGTTTGTTGTCACATCCTGATGTAGATGATCCTCATTAGTACAGATGGAGGCTTAGCTTATAGTTAGTTTATAACCAAGAAGGGGAAAGTATCCTATTTAGCCAAAATAAATAAATGTTTATTTACTATTTCTACACAGGCAAAAATTAATGTAGTAATCACAAAATTTCCTTCTAGATTTGGTAGAGTCAAGGACATTTTAAAACCAACCCTGTATAGACAGTATGTTACATTTTTGAGATGCCGCCCATAAAAAAAACAAACATCCTACCTTAAATTGCATCACATAATTGTAATGTTCTATGTCCACTTACACTTGGGTTGTGCTGCAGTTGTATTAGATCAAGGAGAGGACATAAACGTCACAACATTTATTCTGTATGGAGAGAAATATGCCATGCAGTAGGCAATTCAGACTCACAGAAAAACTTCACATGAAAAAGTCTCTAATAGTTATTAGGTAAAATGCTAGCTTTGGATGATAAGACTATGTTTAGATTAAGACAAGAAGAGGAGTTTAGAAAACCAATTCAGATGTCAGGAAAAGAGTCAAATTCACTGTTTTTCGGCAGAGAGCAGCAACTATGGAAATCTATGAGGAACACAGAATGTTGGGTCAGGAGCCAGCAAGGCAAAGACTACAGAAGACAAGAAGATCTAATGCTCAAGATCAAGTCTAAATTTAAGAAGGCAACACTAATCCAGTTCACCCATCATTTGTTATCATGTTTCCCGGAAATCTTCAGATTTGTTACATGGCAGGTTAGACTGAGATTTTTAAATGTGTATCAAGAATTACAATCAACAGCAATGGGAAGTCAAGACTTATTTAGTAAAGTAGAAGTCTTCTGAAAACTACAATATTCATCAAAAGTTACTCTCCTACATATACTCATTGAAGGAATAAATGAAAATCAGAAGACTGGAGCCATGCCTATTCAAAAACCACAAATATAATGGGGCAAGTTCGTTTTTCTACTTATTTGAAGAACTAATAAATTATTGTAATTTGTCTCCATATTCCAAGTACAAATACATTATTTACAATGGAAGACACTTGGATATCTGCACTGATTCTTCCATTAGAACAGAAGCTTGGACTTCATACAGTTGCCTCCAGGGTACTTGTTCATGATGTCATTGGACATCTCTTTGGAATCTGGGAAACTTGGATGGCAGAAAAATCATTAAACTACAACAAAATGAGCCAAGGTTTATGTTGTTTAAATGTTTTTTATTTTTTCCCTCCCTCTCCCTCTCAAGAAATGTATTTATTTTAATTTACATTTTGATGAAATTTATAGCAGCAGATGGTAGAGAATTTCAGTCAATTTATAAGAAGTGTTAGACATTTCAGCCAATGAGATAGCAAAATTCAATAGCACCTATATGTCTCCTTATGTTTTCTGACAAACGTGAGAAAAAATGGAAACCAGTAAAATTCCCAAGCCAGATTTATAGAAAATTCTTTATATTCCAATGGAAAAAGTCAAAACATTTTTCAGAGAGAGTATAAGAAAATAGGATGGAAGTCTCTATGGAAAAGTTTAACTAGATGGAATAAGTACTATTTCACTTATTATTATATACCTGCAACATTATCATTTCCTCACAAAAAAATCTTGTAATTCTGAAAAAAATTATGCTATAGAATGAGGATACTTATTTATCTTTGAATTTTCCTCACTGACTTCTTATAATGAATTTTTGAGCTTCACTTAGTATTTATTAAAACATATAAAAGATAATATTTTGTCTACAGGTTTTCATAAAAGTTAAACTGAATATACCTAAAATGTATGTGATTTATAAGAGAATTTTAAAGTGATTCATAAATCTTCACAAATTATTTATAAAACTGAGAAATTCTATTTCAGGACTTAAAGGAACATGAAGAAATATTTTCAGAATAGCCACCTTAACATCTTTTAAATTGATTAAAATGATTATGATATTAAGCATTCAAAAATACATAAAGAACTAGACATATTACAATAACAAATATATTTCAAATAGTTTTCTTTAGTTCAAATAGCTACCAACCTGTTTTTAATA
>VMDO01038027.1:0-13866 GCA_007922755.1 Pedetes capensis
CTTCTGGCTATACTTTATTATCAGCCATGTGAACTTAGTCAAGTGAGTTTCTTTAAAGTATATTTTGGGCACATAAAAGTTTATTATCAAATTTATTTTAGTGAATTTTTCATTTAAATAAAACATTGGAGGAGTGCTGGTGTTAAGCCGAATAAATATAAATTAAAATTGTTTTGAGGCTCAATTTCTCACCTCTCCTCTGAGAATTCAATATTCTCATTTTTGCCTTTCTTCAAAATTGAAAATTTATACTTGGCATTCTTTAAATTATATCTGAAGGAAGAATCTCTCTGTCTATTTGGTTTATGACTCCAAGAACTGATACATTGCTGAAAAATTTTCCTACCTCTCATCACACAATAAGCTGAGTGTTAAGTGTTTAAACTGAGCTAGTAAACCTGAAAATGGGTGATACTTATGAAAAATCAATTTTCCAATGTATGTGCAAAGTACTAATTACTGATGACCTAATTATTCTAAACATCTTCATTTTTGTGCCACATATCCGTTCAACACCCTCATAAAATTAAATTGTATGATGTTAAATTTGGAGGGCAGCTGAAACAAAGGGTCTAAGCCCTCACCTTGGGTTTTGTGTTTCTAGGAATAGGCTTCTTCCTATAAAAAGAAGTATTGCTTTCTCTGCCTCACCTTTACATCTTTATATACACCTGCTCCTTTACCTTTTCAGATGTGCTTGCCACCATTTCTCCACAGGAAGTTGGGTACTATGTATCCTATCTGCTACTCCTAAATATTGCTCCGCCTTTCCTGCCATCCGGGACATTCCATTTTCCCTTTGCTCTTCCAAATCTGCCTTCTTTTTTCTGTTTCCAGATATGACCTAAATCTTAAATTCTTTTAGAACTCTCCCTTGACTTTTTTCTCATTACCTTCCTTCTGGGAATACTTAAACATTCACCCTGCCCACATAGTGTAATTATATTCCATAGCAACCCACCTCTTCATTAGTTTTCCTGTGTTCCATCCTGAATTGTGATGTTTTGATGGCAGTCAACATGGGTCATACTTTTCTATCCTTACAAAGCTTAGAATAGGACTGTGATCACGTGAGAAAAAATTTTTCCTGGTTTTCCTGATATTTGGGTATCAACTCTATTTATTTTCTGACGCATACAGAACAGCAGGTTGTGGCCCTATAGTTTACCAGAAAAAGAAAACAACAATATTCTTGGTCATTTTCCAGGTTGTTATGCCAATCCACATAATACAAAAGACAATCTATTCCCAGAAACATCTGGATAATTGGCCAACTCACAATACATCTTGCTATTTAATTGTTGCTTGTACCTGCTGCTTCATTATTCCCTGGAAGTCTATTAGAAATGGAGATTTATAGGTCTTGCCCCAGACATAAAAAAAGAGTGTATGTTTTAACAATATCCTCAGGTAATTTATATACATATAAAATTTTTGACCCTGCAGCTGTAACACTGTGGCATCTGATCCTATCAGATACGGTTGTGTCTGGTTATATTTGGATGGGAGACCACCTAGGAACACCAGGTGCTGTGGGCTTGGAAGAAAGGCCTTGGGACCCACTCCCAAAAAGCAATCAGCCATTGGAAAACCTATGAATAGCAGAGAAGCATTAACAATAGTGTTTTGCCTGCTGTACATAAGGTCACAATGAATCAGACACTGACTTGATGGCACCTAACAACAACAACAAAAGTTTTAAAAGATTGAACTAGTTAAATCTGCATTATTCTAACATACCAAAAAATTCATATTGCACTTAGTGTGAGAATAAAGTATAATAACTTTGGGTGTTGTAGTACATAGAGCACTGGACTTCGTTGCCAAAGAGCCGAGTTGTATGCTCCACTTCTTACCTATAGGCTGGATAACTTTGGCAACATTCTGTGATTCTCACTGCAAAAAAGTTAGAGATGATGAGAAAGTTCATGTATTTTTTATAAAATATAATATGCCACACGCATATAGAAAAAAGCATTATTACTGTTTTCTCAGGTTCACTTAAAGAAATCATCAAGAATACCTCTAAATTCACAGAATAAACAAAGACTATGCACTGTTCTCCAAAGATTCTCCATCAAATACAGAATTCGTCTATCCAATGGTCCTTGTCATAACAAATAGTAAGAGCAGACCATTGCTACATAATCAATAATTAACTTTACCTTTGAACAGATGTTAAATTTTGGTATATATAAATTAATTTGCTATAATTAAATGGTTGCCTGATGAAAATATACATCTCACTGGAAAGAGATTCAGAGTTTTAGGTAGACAAACATGCATACATATCAAACCTGCTTTACAATTCTGAAAAACTGTGTTAAACTGCTAGATGGAAGTTCTAATGTTTCTTGAGTTGTCTTTTTGCCTTTCCTGCTATTCGCTCTCTGGTTAGGTGCTGTCAAGTCGGGTCTAGTGACCCTATGTACCACAGAACTCCCCAACATTGTGCTATGCCTGAGACTATATCAGTGCTTCTCTGCTATTCATAGAGTTTTCAATGGTTAATTATTTCAAAATTGCTTCAGGAGTGGATTGCCACATTCTTCTCCTGTTTTTGTGGTGCTGGAGATCAAACACAGGGCTTCAGAGAGTGCCAAGCACCACTATACCAAATGAGCTAAACCCCAGCCCTGTTCTCTCTCTGGGACAGACTAAATGAAGTATTCAGGCTTGTTGTCTGCATGGCTTTCTATGGCCTTCAAAACACTCAGTGTCCTAAAGAAAAGGGAATATTCCTTCTGAATTTGCTTCTGATTCTAAATAAATCTTCACCTGTTAAGAGACAGGGCATAGAAATTCTCAATACCCTGGTATGCATTCCAAGTGCAAACACTAATAAGATAACTGAAGGACAGAGCTTTAAAACACTCTCTCTTCCACCCTAGAATAATGCTTCTTCACGGCATTTGTTATACTTGTTGCTTGGTATGAAAATATTTTATTTTGTATCTTCTTTTGATATCTTGAAAGCTGGGTCATGAACAGGATGGACCAGTCATTTGTGAGAGAATTCATTCTTCTGGGACTTTCTGGTTACACAAAACTTGAGAGCATTTTAATTGCTCTAATTCTGATTACATACCTACTGATTCTAATTGGCAATGGTGTTCTGCTCATAGCAAGCATCTTTGATTCCCATATTCATACTTCCATGTACTTCTTCCTTGGCAACCTCTCTTTCCTGTTTATCTGCTATATATCTTCCTCTGTTCCCTCTATGTTGGTGAGCTTAATCTCAAAGAAAAGAAACATTTTCTTCTCTGGATGTGCAATGCAGATGGTTCTTTGGATTTACAATGGGATCAACAGAATCTTTCATGGCATGATGGCTTTTGATCACTATGTGGCCATCTGTAACACTCTGAGATACCTCGTCATCATGAGCAAGAAAATGTATATACTGATGGTTTGTGTCATGGCTCTCTGATAGGATCAATTCAATTGTGAAACTATCTCTTGCCATGCAATTGCCTTTCTGTGGGAATATTGTTATTAATAATTTTACATATTAGATCTTAGCTGTTCTTAAGCTAGCTTGCACTGATACATCCCTCAACATTAGTAGTGTCATATATTGCTTTCCTGGATCTTCCACTGGTATTCATCTCCTTATCCTTTATGTTCATCCTCTACACCATCTTGAGAATGAACTCAGCCACAGGGAAATATAAGTCCTTTTCCATCTGCTTAGCTCATCTGACTGTGGTGATCATATTTTATGGTACCATCTTTTTCATGTATGTCAAATCCAAGCCCCAAGACCTCTGTGGGAAAATCAGTTTGAAAGCTACAAAGGGTCTTTTTGCTGCATTTTTGGGATAACGACCCCTATCCTGAATCCTATCATTTATACCAGAAAAGTAAAGATGTAGAAGCTGCTATAAAATATTTGTTTTGTTGAAAAGTTGTTCACCAACAATACCAGGGGGAAATGTAGGTATTATATGTGTAATCAGTTTGATTTAGCCATTCCACAATATACACATATATCAAACATCATGATGTATGCCATAAATATATACACTTTAAATGTGTCATTTAAAATAAATTTCAAAAGTAGAATAGAATAACATTGAACAATCACAGAGGATTTTGTTTGGGGAAAGCAAAATTGTGGAGAGATTTTTTTGCTCTTTGTCTTCATTAACATTTCGGAACTAGAATCAGTGAGAATTGTGCTTGCTATAAAATAAGATTATAAGAAGTTTTGACCTATCTCTTTCAAAGACAATGAATTCCTTTAGAATTTTATACTTCATGATATCTAAAATGAGTATTTCTGATGTGTTTGTGGCCTCTGGGTGGAAAACATCACATATGGGGGAGCTGGGCCCTGACAGCAGGACTATAAATTCTCCTCCCTAATAAACTACATAAAAATAGTATTTGGTAGGTTATTTCTCCTTTCTAAACTGGAGTTTCCTCATTTTTTAAAAAAAGGAATAACTAAACCCTGTTCCCAGTGTTATTATAAAGCTTTAGTAAATTGCATGAAAACCTCACTATAAAGCCTATTGATTTAAAATTTAGGAATTGAAGTAAAGATTATGAACTGAGGATAAAGAGTGCTACCTAGCACCTCTTACTTTTCTCAGCTACCAATTATTAGGGTCTGACATCTCTTCCATAAGTCTTCCTATCAATATGTATCACCATTCTTTCTTGTCCTTTCTATGACATAGCTATATAAGAAAAGCACAAACCAGGGTTCCTGTAGAAGTGTGAGAGCACTGTTTGCTCAAGTTCTAGTCAGCTGGGGAGATGCTGCAGAAGAGGCTTTGAAAGTTTGGGGTGCCTGCAATGGAGAAGAAGTTGACATCTGACCTGAGAAATGGAGACTTTCTCAGCTGCTCCCACTAATTAGGCTGCAGACTAGCAGGAGGGATAGTCTAGAAGATAGCTGGGATGAGTACCTTGTGGCTGAAAATTATTAGACATTTTTGAGATCACTTTAAACGTTTCACTTTATTAAAAAGCAAATACATTGGTTTACCATAACCAGAATGCAGTCATCAACATGGAGTCATAATACATTCTATCATCTAATTTAGTGGCCAACAAACAATGACCCTGAGCAAAATCTGGCCTACCACTTATTTTCTTGTGCCCCTCTAAGCTAAAAATGATATTTACATTTTTAAACCATTGAAGAAGTTAAAAGGATAATACTGCAATGCTTCATATAATATATCAAACACAAATGTTCCTAAGGTTTTCCAACTTTTTTTTATGTGTAAGTAAGTACAGATTCTTAGAAAGCTGCAAAAATTATGCTACAGGGTATCATGTACCCTTGACCCAGCTCCCCCAATTCTGATATTTTAGGTTGAGGTGATGCAAAATGAAAACCACAAAACTTTCATTGGTCCAATACTATTAGATTACAGGACATTTTTAGTTTTGCCATTGTTAAATGTATCCATATATGTGTATGCACACATGAATATAGGTCCATGCAATTTTTTTTTTGGTGGTACTGAGGGCTTCACATACACTAGGCAAGTGCTCCACCACTGAGCTGCACACCCTGCCCTTTGATTTATTTTTTTGTTTTGAGACAAAGTATCATTAAGTTGCAAAGCTGCCTCTGGCCTCAAAATCATGATTTTACTTCTTCAGCCTCCTGAGTAACTGGGATTACAGAAACCCAACATCTACATATGGGTTCTTATAACCATCATCATCATCAAAATAGGAGTCTCAGATATCACTACCGTGAACTCCCTCTTAACTGTCCTGTGGTGGTAAATTTTATATGTTAACTCTCTTATGCCATGATACCCAGTTGTTTGGTCAAACACCAGTCTAGACAATGCTGGGAAGGTTTTTAGGTGTGATTAACATTTAAATTCATGTTGTTGTTAGGTGCTGTCGAGTTGTGTCCAACTCATAGCAACTCCTATAAGGTTTTCAATGGCTGATTGTTTTGGGATTTCCTTTGGAGTGGGATTACCTTGTCCTTCTCCCATTTTTGTGGTGCTAGGAATTGAACTCAGGACCTCAGAGAATGCAGAGCAGCACTCTACCAATTGAGCTAAATCCCAGCCCCTGGAGAAAGCAGATTATACTCCATCATATGAGTGGACCTCATCCAGTGAGTTGATAGCATTGACAGCATTTTCTAAAGTCCTCAGGAAAGGAAGAACTTCTGTCTCTAGACTGTCTTCAGATTGCCGTCTGCAACATTTACTACAGCTGGAATTTCTAGCCTTACCCTGCTTTGCAAATTTCACACTTACCAGGTCCAACAATTTCATGAGCCAGTTCCTTGAAATAAATGTCTCTCTTGCCCTCTCTTACTATTATTAGGACTTGGAGACCCATATACATCTCTTATCTCACCGCCAAGCTACAGGCTATTCTTTGACCTGATTTAGGGTCTGTCCTTCAACTCTGTGGCATTTCCTTTCCATGAAATGTGCTAATGTTTTTATGACCTAATAAAGTTCCTGGAATAGAAGTACAACTCAATAACTTTTAGTTACGATTCTTGTTCCATTTTCAGGTCAAAAGAGTCTTTCCTGTTCAGAATCCTTTCTCATTTATCTTTATGAGGTACTTTCCTCTGAATCCCCAGTCCATCTTCATAACTGCAAGGCATAGTCTTTCCTGGATCATCCCAAAGCCAATCTGATTTCCCTATCTAAAATTCCTCCTAAACATCAGCTCCTATTCTGTTGCTTCTTATGAAATTTGCTCTTTCTAAATTTTTCAGATTTTGGAAGGTAAGGAAGGAGGCACTTAAGACCACAAAGGGTGGTAGGTATATATGAAAATCTTTGAATAATGGAGATTTAGACACATATCTGTAAATATCTTCACTCCAAAAGTTGTTTCATGAGCTACCTCCATGCTATTTTTGGAACTGCCTTGGTTCAAACATCACCTCTGCACCTTATTAACTATGCAATCTGGACATGTTTATAACCATCACTTTCTGTAGAATAAAGATAGAGGTTGTACCTATACTATGTATTCCAGTCACCAGTAATTACAAGTACATCCTGAATGCATGTTCAATCTATTTCAGATTGCAGAAGCTGGTAAAAATCTTCCCTGTCTTCATTAGTGGCCTCAGTGGTGGGTACATAAATTTGAATAATAGTCATATTAACTGCCCTTCCCTGTAGGCACATGGATATTATTCTATCACTGACAGCATTGTACTTGAGGACAGATCTTGAGATGTCTTTTCTGATGATGAATGCAATCCCATTTCTCTTTGTCATTCCCAGCATAGTGGACTATATGATTATCTGATTCAAAATGGTGCATGCCAGTCCACTTTAGATCACTGATGCCTAGAAGGTCAATGTTTGTTCTCTCCATTTCCCATTTGATGATTTATAAATTTCCTGGATCCATGTTGAGTACATTCCACATTCCAATTATTGATGGATGTTTACAGTTGGATGTTTACAGTTGCTCCTCTTCATTTTGAGTCAGGCCACATCAGCAAATGGAGGTCCCTGGGGTTTTACCCCATTTCTGTCATTAAGGTAGACTCTACTTTGAGGCAGAAACTTTTCTTCGTAGTCTTTTGAGTGCCTTCCAACCTAGGTAGCTCATTTTCCAGCACTATATCTAAAAGTGTTTCTCTGCTATTCATAGGGTTTTCAATGGCTAATTTGGGGAGGAGTGCGCTGCCAGGTCCTACACCCTTGTCTGTCTTAGTCTGGAAGCTCAGCTGAAACCTGTCCACCATGGGTGACTCTGCTGGTATCCATAACATGGGTAGCATAGCCTTTAGTCTCAGAGCAATATGCAAGTCCCCATAGTACAGCAAATTGACAAATCACTAGTGACTGGAATGCAAAAGCTCAGTAGTTGGAAAATATGGCCTTGGAGACAGAAACAATGCTGGAGATCGCATGATAGAATTTTGTCAGACAAATGACCTTTTCATTGCAAATACATTTTTCACCAACATAAATGATCACTATCCACATGAATTTCACCAGATGGAACATAAAAGAACAAAATTGTGGAAAGAGACAATAGAAAAGTTCAATATCAAATGTTAAAACAAGACCAGCGGCTGATTGTGGATCAGGCCATCAACTGCTCATATACAGGTTCAAACTGAAACTGAAGAAAATTATGACAAGTGTACAAAAGCCAAGGTATGACCTTGATTATATCCCCCCTCTGAGTTCAGAAACTACCTCAAGAACAGGTTTAATGCATTAGACACCAATGACAGAAGACCAGATGAGTTGTGTGATGACATCAAAGATATCACTCCTAAAGAAAGCAAAAGGTTATGTAAAAGACAGGAAACAAAGAAAAGACCAAATTACATGTCAAAAGAGACTCTGAAGCTGGCCTTTGAATGTCAAGCAGGTAGAGTAAGACATGATAAAGTTAAGGAACTAAACAAAATATTTCAAAGGGCAACTGGAGAGCACAGAATCAAATATTTTAATGGCATGCACAAAGAGCTGGAGATAGAAAACCAAAAGGGAAGAATACACTCTGTTTTTCTCAAGCTTAGGGAATTGAAGACAAAATTCAAGCCTTAAGTGGCAATAGAGAATAGTTCCACAGGGAAAAATTAAATGATGCAGGAAACATCAAAAGAAGATGGAAGGAATACACAGAGTCATTATACCCAAAAGAATTGGTGGATGACCAACCATTTCAGAAGTTGCATATGATCAGAAACCAATGGTCTTGAAGGATGAAGTAGAAGCTGCCTTGAAGGAATTGGCAAAACACAAGGCTCCATGATGTAGGGAGAAATTGGGAGGAAATTGGCAAAAACCCCAAAACTGGGAAAATAGCTTTTGAAGATCTGGCCTGTAAATTAGAAATCTAGGGAAAATGAAAGTAATTTAATTGGACATTTGTACAAAACCTTTCATAAATCCCCGAACCTGATTGGACAGTTGGAAAACAAAAGACTCAAACCTGATTGGCT
This sequence comes from Pedetes capensis, assembly GCA_007922755.1. Classification (NCBI taxonomy): domain Eukaryota; kingdom Metazoa; phylum Chordata; class Mammalia; order Rodentia; family Pedetidae; genus Pedetes; species Pedetes capensis. Next base: position 8,927 of record VMDO01038027.1, read on the forward strand.
CAGGCCTTTGGGGGCAAGCTATATAAGGAGCTGCACTGCAGCAGTGCTCTCTCTCTCTCTCTCTCTCTCTTTCTCTGTCTCTCTCTCTCTGCTGTGGACTATCAATAAGGAAAAGACTCTCTCTTGATTTGACCAGCAACACAGAAGCATCTCTCCTCATGACCACTGAGACCAGGACGACTAGACTAGACGGCGCCTGTTAGACCCAGCACCGAGAGACCAAAGCTGAGGACAGTCTCTAGTCCCAGGGTTGGCGGCAGAAGAGCTGCCACTGCCCCTGAGGCAGAAATAGAACTGCAGCACTTAGGCTGCTAGCACTTGTTATAGCTGTGCACTTGTTTGGGTTCCTCTCGGCCCTTGTCAGGGCGAGAGAGGCAATAAAGACCTGTGTTTGTCCCCACGAGGCAAAAGCACTGAGGCTTTTCCTTTCTCCCCTCTCATGGTATTCCCTAGGGCCTCTGAAGTCCACACCCCTCACCTGAGGGTCCTGAGTGACTTGTGTTTAGTTATCTGTGTGTGTGGCTGCACGGCCCATCTGAACACCTGGGCTGGACCAGGAGGTTGCACACCGCACAGGAATTGATGCAATACCAATAGAGATGTTTCAACAAATAGATGCAGCACTGGAGGTGCTAATGTGCCTATGCCAAGAGGTTTGGAAAATAGTTACCTGGCCAACTGACTGATGGAGATCCATATTTGTGCCTATTCCCAAGAAAGAGGACCCAACTGAATATGGAAACTATTGAACAATATCATTAATATCATATGGAAGCAAAATGTTACTAAAGATCATTCAAAAGCAATTGTAGCAGTATATAGACTGGGAACTGCTGGAAAATCAAGCTGGATTCAGAAGAGGATTTGGAACCAGGGACAGCATTGCTGATGTTAGATGGATATTAGCCAAAAGCAGAGAATCCCAGAAAGGTGTCTGTCTATGTTTTACCAAATACACAATGGCATTTGACTGTGTAGGTCATAAAAAATTATGGATAACACTGTGAAGAATGGGAGTACCAGAGCTCCTAACTGTACTCATGAGGAATCTGTACATGGAACATGAGGCAGTCATTCAAACAGAACAAGGAAACACTGCTTGATTTAAAGTTGAGAAAGATGTTCATCAGGGCTGTCTCCTTTCACCAAATCTCTTCAATTTCTATGCTGAGCAAATAATCCAAGAAGCTGGACTTTATGAAGAAAAATGTGGTATCATGATTAGAGGAAGATTACTGAAAAAAATTAGAAAAGAAGAACAAGTATTAAATTTATTCCATATAGTATTTTCTCTAGGAGATTCAACCTCAGATCTGCCAGAGAAAATGAGGGTTCAACTGTGTCCAGTAACAAAATTAGTATACAAAAATAATATTTTTAATAATAGTATTTATGATATTGACATTAGAAATAGCTACAAATGTCCACCTAAAGGGATTATGTAAACTTTTCTACCTCAATAAAGTTATATAAACTTTGCTAACACACTGTGAAATCACAAGTATCTCTTAAAGCTATCAATGTAGATGTACATAAACATCTTTGAAAGAGAACAATGCTTTGAGGGAAAAAGCCAATTGAGGATAAATGAATATTGAATATGTAATTGTTTAAAATATGTATTAAATATATATATATATATATACTTTGAAAATGCATAATCCACTTATAAGTTATATCAAATGTTATATAAACTCTGTCTATATTTGTTTATACTTTACACATTTTGTATTATTTTACTATTTTACAAAAAATATATATTACTTCTGAAATTTTAGATATAGAAATTAAAAGTAGATGTGATTCAAATATTGTATAAAGTACTAAAGAGAGATCAAATAAGAGAAGAGCTGAAAATTATTTCCATTAAATTTGCCTATGTAGACCTTAATAGTCACACTGTGTAAGGACAGATTGTGCTAAGATGAAGGATTAGTGAAGTAAGTGGAAAGCCATGGTAGCTTATGTTTCAAGCAGCTCAATGAAAAGCAGTGGGAGAATGGGTAGTAGCTACACAGGCTAGAAAAGTTTCATGCTTGGTTGACTTTTTTTATTTTTTATTTTTAAACTAGAATAGAATAGAATGTTTTCATAGGTCAAATCAGTAACAAAGAAAAGCTGAAGAAACATGAGATAGTACAGATAATTATTTTTTATATCTGAGCTTCAGTGAAGGGTGTCTCACATTTACTCAGAAATAAGTACATTCATTCAACTTATCTATCTTCCACCTAAAGTCCTAAGCCCAAAAGCCTTTTGAGAGGCCTCGGGTTTACTCCTGCTAGTGCACTCCATGAAGACGGTCCTGCTGAGTCCCATAGTCACCTCTTTTGTTCTGTTGACCAACCAGATCTCTGATCAAAGTGAAAAGCACCTAGAACACGATGTCAGAGTATACTGGTAATTATGGTTTTCTCAACTTCATGTCTCTATTTCATCACTTTAAATCCAAACTACGCACATTTTCATTACTAAAGTTACTTCTTTTATTTATGGCTAGCTACCTGGTAGCTTGGGCTGCAGGCAAGATGGCGGACAGATAACACGTGCCTTCTGTCCCAGAGTAAAGGGAAGCCTCAATTAGGGGTTTAGAACTCACATTGAATAGATAGAAACAGTGAGAGTTTAGATTGGGAGACAGAGGATGAAACTGGATGGACACTGAAATCGAGCATTTGGCTTTGGAGGAGCTACACAGAGGTCTGTAGCAGGACTGCCATTCCACCATTTCGTCTTCACGCAGACGGCAGGATAGAATCCCGGAGACTTGGAGGGGACTTCACCCACACACCCACAGGACCTGGACCCAACACGGAATGCAACCTTGACATCACACTGTCACCCTGCCCATGGGACAAAACTGCAAGTCTTCAGGTGAGTCAGTTTTGAGGTGGCACACGGAATCGCCATCTTTAGCGACATACGTCCCGCAGCCTGAGATGCTGGGCTGTTGTAGGTCCCTCATGCGAGAAAATAGGGATCAGAGCCACGAGAGTAGATACTCGAGGGTATGGGGAGTAATCGCGGAGGGAAATGGGAAACCAGTGCCAGCAGTACGCATCCAGAGCTGAAACGCGGCTCCCTCCCTCCTGTTGTGGTGGGACAGTCATGCAGACGCAATCTCCACAGACATACGGGCACACATATGCCTGGACCCTAGATACACCAGAGGGGATCCTAAGTCATCCCACTGTACTGTGGAGAAAGGTGAGGTCTGCAGAGGAGGCTGAGCGCCATGTGGACAGAGTGCTCCTTTCTGGCAGAGTCTTGCGGGACAATTAGACACAATAAGAACAGTTTGAGCGCAATCTCCGTGCATGGCAGACCTACTACAGACTCTCTCCAGGGAGGTTGAATATCATCCCACCCACAAGAGGATTTGGTCCTTCCAAGTGGTCTCTCAAGTGGGTGGAAAGCCCTGCAATAAAAAAAAGAAAAAGAAAGAAAGAAAAATTCCACGATAGCAGACATATTCCCTCCATGCTATAGGCTTTGGGGGAAATCTGATTTGGGGAATTGGCACCCAAACTACATGGGACAGGGAGAACCCCAGGGAGGACCCCACAGGCCCCACTGCTTCTCAAACAATACAATAGACACAGAATATTTCCTGGAACCATCTCTTTGGTCATTGTGGGGCAATCTGCCATTTTCTACGTAATCGGCAAAATCTCTATAGACTAAGACAGACTGCTCCTGCAGAGTGTGTGAAAACACTGCCATCCTGAGTTCTGGAGGGAGCACTGCTTCCTGCAGTATCAACTTCACCAGGTGGAACTGGGTGCCCACAGTGCACCTACAAGAACATATGAGGGTTTTTTTGTTTTGTTTTGTTTTGTTGTATGAGGATTTGAATCCAGGGTCTTGCGCCTGCCTGCTTTGTAGGTGCTGGACCGCCGCGCTGTGCCCCCAGCCCATATTTTTTACTTTTTGAGACAGGGGCTTGCTGGGTTGCACAAACTGCCTCTGATCTCAGGCTGCTGGGCCTCCTGTCTCTGTCCCCCAAGCTGCTGGGATTGCAGGCGTGCACCACCGCACCTGACTAGAAGTGTTTTATATGTGTGTGCGAGCATGTATGCATGGTTTTGTTTTTATTTTTGTTTTGATTTTGTCTTTTTGTTTCTTGGGGGTTTTGTTTTGGTTTGGTTTGGTTTTTTGTTGTTGTTTGTTTTTGATGTTTTGTACGGGGGTTTGAAACAAAGGTCTTGCGCCTATTCACTTTGTAAGTGCTGGACAGCCACGCTGCGCCCCCAGCCCATATTTTTTTACTTTTTGACACAGGATCTCACTGGGTTGCGCAGGCTGCCTGTGATCTTGGGCTTGGGCTCCTGCCTCTGCCCCCAAGCTGCTGGGAATGCAGGTGTATACCACCACACCTGACTCTAAGCGATTTTATACGTGGGTGGGAGCATGTATGTGTGAGGTTTTTTTTTCTTCCTTTCTTGTTTTACTCTCTTTCCTCCTTCTATTCTCATTCTCTTTTTCTTATGCTATATATGCGTCCTTGTATTAATTATTTTACCATCAGAGCCCCCACACGTCTGTCAGTTTGCCATGGGGGCTTCCGTGTTGCAATGAGGCTGAGAGCTCTGCCACTGTAACCTCAGACATGAGCAAGGTTACCCATGGTGGACAGGCTTTCAGCTGAGCTTCCAGACTAAGACAGACAGGGAGTAGGACCTGGTGAGCCACTCCCGAAACAACTAGCCATTGAGAACCCTATGGACAGCAAAGAAACACTGTCAGATATAGTGCCTGAAAATGAGGCCCCCAGGTTGGAAGGCACTCAAAAGATTATTGGGGAAGAGTTGCCTCCTCCAAGTAGAGTCTACTGTGATGACAGAAATGGAGTAAAACCCCAGGGTGCTCAACTTGCTGATGTGGCAAGACTGAAAATGAGGAGAAACAACTGTAAACATCCATTAATGATTGGAACATGG
>VMDO01038028.1:0-13852 GCA_007922755.1 Pedetes capensis
TCTATCTATAACAAAAAAAATACAGAGTTAAGAGGAAAGGCATAGAAAGAATGCCAAATGTACAGAAAAGCAATAACGTTAAAGGAAGAAATGTTATATAGCACTGAGAATGCTAAATGTTAAGATATATATGGTTGACAAATATAAATAGCATGAAGACCAGATTTTGAGTAAAAATTAATAATTTGTACTGTGGCTAGATTTCAATCTTTATGCCGCATAGGCAATCAATTGGTGTGTTTCTAAAAGAAATTAGCTTTGATATCTATTTTGCTATTTTCTTTATTTATGTTCCTCTTAGATAAAAAACTGCATAACTTGCCCATATCAAGTAAATATAAGAAATATTTCATAAGTTATCTTGCATTGTACAACATGGCCACACATAGCATCTGTACCAATTTAAATTCATGGTAATACCAGTTATAAATAAAATAGAAGTAACACTCCCTTCCTCAGTTATGCTAACACAATTAGATTATAAATAACCATGTATCTAGCCAATAATTACCCTGTTGGAGAGTACAAACACAGAATATTTCTAACATTAGGAAAGTTCTATTATTGGACAGTGCTGAGGAATTCACAAGACATTTTTGTTACCAATCAGGTAGCTGAGGTGTTTTACTCTACTCAGATGGAAAGTCCAAGAGGGCAAAGAGTAGCTATTTTAGTGCCTGAAGTTTTATGCACTTTAGTGCCAAAGGTTTATGGGGTGTGCTGACAGACTCAGGGTCATATAGCTCTTGGCACTAAGAACTGCAGACAAATAGCTTCAGGCATTAGATACCAGAGAATGAGAGCAATTGGTGTTCATGTTAGAAGCTTATTGCTCTGGGCATTGATTGTCAATGGCCTACAACTCATCAGCTAGTGTAATGCTTGGGATTTAGGAGGAGCTGTCAGAAGCAGCAATCAAGGCCAATGAGGGTTATAACTGTCAAGCCTTGGAGGTCAGGCCCCTGGTTGCCAAAAGTAGTTAGTATTATAGCTCTTAGGTTTGAGTGTCAGTACCTGTAGCCCTGGGGCTTGGCACTTCTCCAGAACTCTTTCAGCAACCAAAGCCTGCAATCTCTTGCCTTTGGTTTTTCCCAGAGTTCTGCCTTCTAAAATCTTGGCTATATACCTTCCTATAATTCCCATTAGTCTGGAAGCTCAACTGAAACCTGTTCACCATGGGTAACCCTGCTGTTATCTGAGATACCAGTGGCATAGCTTTAAGCCTCATTGCAACACACAAGCCCCCACAGTGCTTCAAACTGACAGATTTGTGGAAACAGACAGATTAGGGAGGAGGCACTGGCAAACTACTCCCAAAACAACTACCCACAGAAACCCTATGGATAGCAAAGAAACACTGTCAGATATAGTGCGGGAAAATGAGCTTCCCCCCAGGTTGGAAAGCACTCAAAAGACTACTGGGGAATGATTGGCTCTTTAAAGTAGAGTCTCCTATGATGATGGAAATGGAGTAAAGCCCCAGGGACCTCCATTTGGTGATTTGGCATGATTCAAAATGAGGAGACACAACTGTAAACATCCATTAATAATTGGAATATGGAATGCACATAGAATGAATCTAGAAAAATTAGAAATCATTAAAAGAGAAATGGAACACATAAACATTGACATTTCAGGCATCACTGAGCTAAAATGGACCCATATGAACCATTTTGAGTCAGATAATCATATGATCCACTATGCTGGGAATTATAAAATAAAGAGAAATGGGCATGCATTCATCATCAAAAGAGAAATTTCAAGATCTCTCCTGAAATTCAGTGTTGTCAGTGATAGAATAGTATCCATACATTTACAAGGAAGGCCAGTTAATATGACTATTATTCAAATTTATGCACCCACCACTATGCCACAAATGAAGAAAGGGAAGATTTCTACCAGCTTCTGCAGTCTGAAATAGATCAAACATGCAATCAGGATGCATAACCACTGGTGACTGGAATGCAAAGGTTGGAAACAAAGAAGAAGGCTCAGTAGTTGGAAAATATGGACTTGGTGACAGAAACTAAGTTTGAGATCACATGATAGAATTTTGTCAGACCAATCACCTTTTCATTGCAAATACACTTTTCCAAAACATAAACAGAGACTATACACATGGACTTCAGCAGATGGAACATACAGGAATCAAATTGACTACATATATGGAAATAGATGAAGGAAAAGCTCTATATCATCGTCAAAACAAGACCAGGTGCTGAATGCAGATCAAACCATCAACCTCTCATATGCAAGTTCAAACTAAAGCTGAAAAAAATTAGAACAAGTACACAAGAGCCATGGTATGACCTTGAGTATATCCCACTTGAGTTCAGAAACCACATCAAGAAGAGATTTAATACATTAAACATAAATGATACAAGACCAGACAAGTGGTGGCATAACATAAACGATATCATTCAAGAAGGAAGCAAAAAGTTATTACAAAGAAAAAAAGAAAAGACCAATTTACATGTCAAAAGGGACACTGGAACGTACCCTTGAGCATCCAACAGCTAAACTAAAAGAAAGACATGATGAAGTTAAAGATCTAAACAGAAGATTTCAAAAGGCAATTCAAGGAGACAAAAACAAATGTTATACTGACATGTACAAAAAGCTGGAGGCAGAAAACCAAAAGGGAAGAATACACTCTGTGTTTCTCAAGCTTAAGGAAGTGAAGAAAAACTTCAAGTCTTGAGGGGCAGTAGTGAAAGATTCTACAAGGAAAATGTTAACTGAATCAGGAAACATCAAAAGAAGATGGAAGGAGTACACAAAGTCATTATACAAACGAGAATTGGTACATGACCACCACGTCCAAGAGGTTGCATATGAACAGGAACCAATGGTATTGAAGGCTGAAGTGGAAGCCACCTTGATAGAACTGGTGAAACACAAGGGTCCAGGAATTGATGGGAAGTCAATAGATATGATTCAACGAACAGATGCAGCACTGGAGGTGTTAACATGTTTATACCAACAGATTTGGAAAATAGCTAGCTGGCCAATTGACTGGAAGGAAACCATTTTTGTGCCTATTCCCAAAAAAGGGGACCCAACTAAATGTGTAAACCATTGGACAATATCATTAGTATCACACACAAGCAAAATTTTACTAAAGATCATTCAAAAGCAACTGCAGCAGTATATAGACAGGGAATTACCAGAAAATCAAGCAGGATTCAGAAGAGGGTGGGGAACAAGGGACATTATTGCTGATGTCAGGTGGATATTAGCCAAAAGTAGAAAATATCAGAAAGATATCTATCTTTTATTGTCTATGCAATGGCATTTGACTGTGTGGATCATAACAAATTATGGATAACATTTCGGAAAACGGGTATACCAGAACACCTAATTGTACTCATGAGAAATCTGTACATGTACCAGGAGGCAGTTGTTCAAATAGAGCAAGGAAACACTGCCTGGTTTAATGTTGAGAAAGGTGTGAGTCAGGGCTGTATACTTTCACCCTAACTCTTCAATTTATATGCTGAGCAAATAATCTGAGAAGCTGAACTGTATGAGGAAGAATATGGCATCAGGATAAGGGGAAGACTCATTAACAACCTGCATTATGCAGATGACACAATTCTGCTTGCTGAAAGTGAAGAGGATTTAAAACATTTACTGATGAAGATCAATGATCACAGCCTTCAATGTGGGTTGCAACTAAACATCAACAAAACAAAAATCCTTACGACTAGGTCATCACACAACTTCACAATAAATGGAGAAAAGATTGAGGTTGCTTTTCTTTGCTTTGCAAGATTTTGCTTTGCTTGGCTCTATAATCAACCATGGAAGCAGCAGTCAAGAAATCAAAAGACACATTTCTCTAGGAAATGCTGTGGCAAAAGATCTCTTTAGAGTATTGAAAAGCAAAGATGTTACATTGAAGATGAAGGTGCATCTTACTCATGCCATCATATTTTCAGTTGCATCATATGGTTGTGAAAGCTGGACATTGAACAAGGGAGACAGGAGAATTGATGTTTTTGAATTATGGTTCTGGAGATGTATATTGAATATACCATGGACTGCCAAAGAACCAACAGATCTGTCCTAAGATAAGTGCAACCAGAGTGCTCCTTGGAAGCAAGAATGGCCAAACTGGGTCTTACATATTATGGGCATGTAGTCAGGAGAGATCAGTCCCTGGAGAAAGACATCATATTTGGGAGAGTGTCACGTCAACAACAACAAAAAAAGGAAAACCCTCCACCAGATGGATTGACATAGTGTCTGAAACGATGAGCTTAAACATAAACAAGATCATGTCCCTGGCACAGAATTGAGAAGTGTTTCCATCTGCTGTACATAGGGTCTCTATGAGTTGGACTCATCTTGAAGTCACCTAACAACAATAGCATACTTTTCCTGGCCTTCATCATCTCAGCTGCCTCTGCTCTCCACTATTTCTGTCCCCAGCCACTTCTAGAACTCCTCAGCTGGCTCCTTCTTGCCTTTGCTACTGTCACTGCTGCTACTACTGCCACCACTCTTGCTGCTGCCACTTCAGCAACTGCAGACTTCTTTTTATGGTGTCAGCTAAATCTATTCTACATATGATTAAAATCACAAGTAAGGAAGAAAGAAATTTTGAGAGATATTGTTTATTGAATCTAATATTAAAACACCAGGGTGAAGTACACACACAAAAAATATCCTGACTGACTTGAAAGTGGGGAATATCCTTGTTATACATCCAGAAGGGGAGTTGGAATGTGTGTGGAACTCAAATGAAGGATTGTAATTTGCACCAACCATAGCACAGCTTCCAGTTTCACAGATGCCAATCACCACCCTTGCCTGAAGCCGCACCACTGTGGCATCTGATTCTGTCAGATCTCAGAAGTTAAGCAGGTTAGTATTTGGATGAGAGACCATCTGGGAATACTTGCTGCTTTCAGACTGGGAGAAGGACCTGGCAGCCCACCCCCAAAAAACAATCAGCAATTGGAAACTTTAAGAATAGCATAGAAACACTGACATATTGCTGGGAATGGCAGTGTCAGATGGTGTTTTGTCTGTTGTACATAGGGTTGTTATATGTGGGACACTGACTCCAGGACACCCAACAACAACAATAATAACAGTCCTTACATAACAAAAAATTACAAGACTCACACTTCACCAATCACAAGCTTTCTGCTCAGTCACCAGGGGAAGCACTCCTCCCCTTCCTAAGTAGGAATAGTTGCAAGGTGAGTAGCCTTCATCTAGAGTTAAACAAGTCTTATCTAGCCCCAAAGAAATCCTTCCAAGGCTGGTACAGGTTACCTGGAGTGGGCATGATTGGGGTAAGGCCTCCTGAAACAGGAGTCATGTTTTCAGCAACAGCCATGGGTGCAACAGTGCCTTGAACCTGGCAGAATGTTTCAAATATTTGGATATCATGGGGCAGTCAAGCTAGTTGTCAGTGAAGGGGTTTCCCTAATGGGTCCCTACTCAACACTGTCAGAGATGAGGGGGGTGACCTTCTGCTTCCATTCAAAGGACAGAAAGTCCCACTCATGATGGCTTCATTCACAGAAAAAGAAATAATAAAGTTGCTCACAATAAAGACTTATCATTAACATTAACATTCTTTTATCTGTTTGTTGGTATATGTTGGTGTGGTATAGAGTAATACAGTATTTGCTTTTTACAGTGTGCAACTATTACATCACTTTTGGTTAAGTTTTATCAACTTATGAGGTTTATGGAAACTTTTGACTAATACATGGTAAAAGTCATATGCGTATTTGAGTTATGTTAACATTCTTAATAGTGCTTAAAAGTGCTCAACTCATAGCCAAGAACTCTCAGGGAAAATTGTGTCCCTCCCCTCTGCTCTGTCTAAGTTTGGCTAAGCAATGTAGAAGACAAAGACAAAACTAACGATAGAATTATTTAGCCAAAAATAAATAAATAGATAAATAAATAACCCACTAATAAAATGTCCAAAACTATATGAATATGCCTCAAGATACTTATGCTAAGTGAAAGAAACAGTCAAACAAAACAATAACTACTGAATGATTCCATTTATATAAAACTCTAGAAAATGAAAATCAATTTGTAGTGACACAAACAGAGTACTGATACCTAGGTGTATACCTAACAGAAATACTTTCATGTGTGCTCCAGAAAATATGAGGAAGAATATTCACAACAACATACTTTTTTCTTTTTTCCCTTTATTGATAAATATTGGTAAGTTATAGAGTAATATAGCATTTCTTCTTTCCATCATGCAACTTTCATCAATTTACAAAGTTTGTGGAACATTTTGACTAACAGGTAATAAAACCCATAAGGATATAAGGGTTGTATTCTCCTATTATTCCCATGCACTAATGAAGTTGCATTGTTTCCATTGACATTATCCGCTCCGACTTATGCCTTTACATTTTTTCTCTTCCTTTCCCCACCTTCCATGGAAATTTCTTCCCTTTGCTAGTGTCCTCCTTCCTACTTTCTACCTTTATATATTATATATGTTATATATATTATATATTAATTGTTCACTTTTATATATCTATTTATATACAGGTGTTTTCTTACTTTAAGTAAGATTCGGCTCCCACAATGAGAACATAAAGTATTTTTCTTTTTAAGCCTGTTTTCATTCACTTAAGATGATATTCTACAGTTCCACCCATTTTGCTGCAATGACATTATTTCATTCTTTTTATTGCTGAGTACTATTCCAGTGTTATGTGCACCACAAGTTTTGTTTTGTTTGTTCCATTCTTCTGTTGATGGGAATCTTGGGTTGTTCCATATCCTTGCTATTGTGAAGAGTGCTGCATTAAATATGGAGATGCTGGTGTCTCTGTGATATGATAACTTGTTTCCCTTTGGTAATATTCCCTGTACTGGTATAGCTGGGTCATATGGGAGTCTATTTATGGTTTTCTGAGGTATTTCTATATTGATTTCCAAAATGATTGAGCTAATTTACAGCCCCAGCACTAGTATAAAAGTGTTCCTTTTTCTCCACATCCTCATCAGCTTTTAATGTTATTCATTTTTTTGATCTTGGCCATTCTTACTGGAGTTCTTTGGAATCTCAGAGTTGTTTTGATTTCTATTTCCCTAATGGCTAGGGACATGCAGCATTTTTTCATGTGCTTCTTAGCTCTATGAACTTCTTCATTTGAGACCTGTCTGATCAATTTCTTTGCCCACTTGTATACTGGGTTATTTGTTGTCTTGGGATTTGCTTTATTGAGTTCTTTGTAAATTCTAAATTGTAATTAGTCCTCTGTCAGACATGTAGGAGGCCAATATTTTCTCTCATTAAGTGGGCTCTTCCTTAACTCTGTTGATTGTTTTCTTTGTTGTACAGAAGCTTTGTAATTTTATGTAATCCTATTTGTCATTTCTTGGTGCCATTTCCTGAATGACCAGAGTATTGTTAAGAAAATGCTTTCCAATGCCTATATGTTGGAGTGTGTTTCTTATATTTTCTCCTAGTAGTTTTAAGGTTTCTGGTTTTATATTGAGGTCTAATCCATTTCAAGTTGACTATAATGCAAATTGAGAGATATGGGGCCTATTTTAATTTTATTGCAGATTGATATCCAATTTTCCCAAGACCATTTATTGAAGAGGCTATCTCTTCTCCATTGTGCTTTCTTAGCCCCTTTGTCAAAGACAAGGTCGGTATAATTGCGTAAAGTGGTTTTCTGGATCTTCAATTCTATTTTTGTGCCAGCACTAAGCTGTTTCTGCTACTATAGCCCTGTTTGTTGTTGTTAGTGCCATCGAGCAACCCTATGTACAACAGGTAAAACACTATTGTTAGTGCTCCTCTGCTAGGTTGGCAGGTGCTTCTCCCAAGCCTACAGCACCTAGTGTTCCCAGGATATCTCCCACCCAAGTATGTACCAGGCCTGACCCTGCTTATTTTCACAAGATTTGACAGGATTGTATACCACTGTACTACAGCTGCAGGTATTTCCCTGTAGTGTAGTTTAAAGTCAGGTATTATGATCTTATCTGCACTAATTTTGCAGCTTATGATAGTTTTTTGACTATATGACCTTTTGTGTTACCATATGAATATTTGTATTATTTTTTCTATATCTTCAAATTCTGTCATTGGGATTTTAATGGGAATTATGTTAAATCCTTAAATTGCTTTTAGTGGTATAGCCATTTTTATAATATTTCTTCTCCCAATACATGAACAGAGGAGGTCCTTCTATCTTCTAGTATTCTCTGTGATTTCATTCTTTAATGTTTTGAAGTTTAACTTTTAGAGGTCTTCAGGGTCATTGGTTAAATTGATTTCTACACATTTAATTTTTTGTGCACTATTGGGAGAGGGATTGTTGCCTTAATTTCCTTCTCTTCCTGTTCAAAATTTGTGTAAAGAACATAATAATATACTTTTTAATGGTCAAGTAGGAAAACAACCCAATGTTCATTAACTGTAGAATAGATAAATATATTTCAATATATTCATATAAAGGACTATGTCTCAACAATGAATATTAATAAATAGAGCTTCTTGTTATTGAGATAGAATTCATGAATGTAACATTGCCTAAAAGAAATAAGATACAATTGTTTGACTTAATAATTATTATTGTTCTATTTCTTAATCTCTGTTTCTGTTGTAAGAATATATAAACTTTGAGATAATTCCTCATGTTCCACACTGATGGTTTGTATAACTTCATCCTTCTCCTCCTCCTCTTCCTCTCCTCCTCCTCCTCTCATCCTCCTCCTCCTTCTTTTTACCCTTCTTCTGCTGCTTCTGCTTCTGCTTCTTCTGCTTCTTTTTCTTCTACTTCTTCTTCTCCTTCTTCCTTTTCCTTTATTTTGTTTTTCAGGCAGAGTTTCACTATGTAGCCCTGGCTGACCTGAAATTCACTGTTAATTCCAGGGTAGCCTCAAAATTGTGATCTTCCTAACTCTACTTCTGTATTGCTAGGATTACATGCCTGTGCCATCATACCTGAAATTTTTTTGTTTTCTTGTTTGTTGGAGACATGGCCTCACTATGCAGCCCAGGCAATTCTGGAACTCATCATCCTCCTCCCTCTGTTCCCAAGTGCTGGTATAATAGGTGTGCACCACCACACCCAACAGTGTGTGAAACTTTCTAAAAACAGTTTAAATAATTTCAATTTTAATTTAGAACAATTTGAATTTGTTACATAATTCTACGTTTTCCCATAATAAGTTTAATTAGCCTCATAGTGTAACTAAGAAAAATGAATTCCTACTACATTTCAAAATACTGTATATCTACAATAAATCATTCACATAACTCTATCTCTCAAAATTTGAGACAGAGAGAAGGGTTTTTACTTATAATGTAAAATAATCTGTAATATATGATGCTGCTGTGTATGCAGGGGGATTTCATTACTGGGGATAAACACTATTTCTTGACTGCTACTATAGGCCTCTGTCCAAATGACTGAGCATTCTAATCACCTTTATGGAGTATACGTAAAATTGCTGAATGTTTGGAGATAAGTTATGTCTCTGCTGATTTTACAAATGGACTTCTATAAAAGTTAAGTACTAAGGATTTTGGTAGCTCATTTAGAATTTATTTATTTTATATTTATTGATGGTACTTGAATATTCAACCAAGGGCCTTGCACATACTTTGGAAGTGCTCTACCACTGAACTGCACCCCTAGACCATTATGTATTTCATTTTTTATTATTTTAATTTAATTTTTTTACTTATTTGTTTATTTTTGCAGTACTTGGGGGTGAAATCCAGGGCCTTTCACATACTTTACAAGTGTTCTACCAGTGGGCTGCACCATACCTCATTTATTTTTCATCTTGATACAGGATCTTGCTAAGTTACATAGGCTGCCTTTGGCCTAGAACCTATGATTCTCATGCTTTAGCCTCCCAATTCCCTGAGATTGTAGTCTTTCACCATTGTGCCTGGCTTTAGAATTTATATTTTACATATTTTAGACTTAACTATGTTTAGAAAGAACTATGACAATTATGTATCCATACATTAATCACCAAGCTGTATTCTAGTTTTCTTCCATTTCTTAAAATTATTACAAATATTTTTGTACAAATTTATATAATTTACAAAGGATTTATTTAAATTTCTTGGATATTCCTGGCTATAAACTAAAAAACAAATTAATTAATCAATGTATGATTCAAAATATTATGATTAATTACTATGACCCAAGTCCCACATCAGATGCCTGGGACACTTGGTGAGCAAATCTAACACTCTACTTGCCCTCATAAAGTTTACATTGTAGTGATCATTCACAGATTAATCAAAAACACACATACACATTCAGACACACGAAGTATGAAAAATGCTATAAAAAACAAATGGATGACTATGAGATGGGTAATAAGAAAAACTAGAACTTAAAAAAATCATGGAAATAAGATGGGCATGGTGGAACATGCCTGTTATCCCAGTGATTGGAGAGACATAGAAGGAAGGATTGCAAATTTGAAGCCAGGGTGAGCATGCATATATTCAGGAGACCCTGACTCAAAATGAAAAATCAGAAAATAGGCTAAGGAAACAGCCTAGTGGTAGAGCACTTACAAAGTATATGTAAGGCCCTGGGCTTCACCCCAAATTACTGAAAAAATAATTGTGAGAATAGTAATTTGTGTTCTGCAATAACATATTCCACGTTATATACGAACATTTTTGTCAGACAATTATGTATAAAACATACTTAAGAGGGATGATATTTTTTAAACTTAATTCTTCAAAATTAATGGCATTAATATTGTCACAAAGTTAGTATATAACTGATTTTCAAAACATATCTGGCAGGTATAAAATTCTCTTAAAATCCATACTATTTTTAAGGATAACTTCAGTTAATATTGTTAATAATGCATCTCTCAGAACTAAACTATGTCATAGTATATCCAATTTAATTTATTTGTTGTATAAATTGTGCCTTTTCATTAATTAATCCACAAAATGTTTACTATTTATCAAAACACATCAAAGCCATTAACTAGTGAAAGAAAACCTAAACTGCTCTTAAATAAGTGTTATAAAAATATTGTTTTTATGTGCCATAGAATTGTGTCAGACTCATACAGATCCTCATAGGTTTTTCAATGGCAGATTGTTTCAGGATTGGCTGGTGAGTGAATTGCCACATCCTTCTCCCATTTTTGTGGTGGTGGGAATCAAACTCGGGACCTCAGAGACTGCAGAGCAGTGCTCTATCTCTATCAACTGAGCTAAACCCAACCCCTATAAAAATGTAGTTTCCTTTAAATCATGTTTTTGTGAGTCTAAATGCACTTTTATTTAGTTCTGTTTTTCTACTTAAATGACAAAGTAGTCTTTCTTTGATTTTCAATAATTCAAAGGATGCAGATGATGTAAAACATATATTCAAAGTGAATATTTTGAGAATTTGTGTAAAACACTTGTTAGCTTTCATTCACATACTCATTCACTGAATGTTTGTTTATGTGAGGGAGTGCAGATACACTGGAAAAAAAACAAAAAATGTTTTTTGTGATACTTATATTGGCTTCTTTTCTTTTCCTTCTTCACACACCTCTGTTCTTCATTTTCTATTTTCAAGGGAACAACTACAAAAGAATGATCATCTTAAAATCTCATTCAGGAGATCTATGACCAAGACTGGTGATACAGAAACCCTGAGTGTATATCCTTTTCTCTGTGTGTCTTATTCTGTCCTTTTGTTTCTGTCATTCTCTATCTCCCTATCCCTTTCCCTGTCCTCCTCCTTCTCTCCTTCTCCTCCTCCTCCTCCTCCTCTTCCTTCTTCTTCTCCTCCTCCTCCTTTTTCTCTCTTTCTCTCTCTCTCTTTCTCACATATACACAGACATACACAAACATACACACCACATAAAAAATCATTAAATGATTATCACTCTTAGTTTTTAGGTTACCCCCTGATAGTTATTTTTTATTTGTCTTTCTTTCTTCTTATTCTGAAAGATGTTCTATTCTTTTTAGATGTCTATTCTTACAATCTAATATAACCTACTCTATTCTGTTTCATGGGGCGGAGCCAAGATGGAGGACAGATAACACACACCTTCTGTTCCAGAGCAATAAGAAGCCTCGATTAGGGGTTTAAAACTCAAATTGAATAAATAGAAACAGAGATAATTTAGTTTGAGAGATAGAGAATGAAACTAGGTGTGCACTGAAATCAAAGATTAGGCTTCAGAGGAGCTACACAGTGGCCAGCAGCAGGACACTGCCATTTCACCATCACACAGACAGAGGATAGAATCCCAGAGATTATATTATATATATATTATACATATATATATGTATATATATGTATATATATATGTATATGTATATATATGTACATAGATATGAATCATATATATATGATTCATATATATATATATATATATATATATATATATATATAAAATATCCATATGCCTACAAGGAAGGCCAGTTAATATGACTATTATTCAAATTTATGCACCCACCACCAAGGCCACAAATGAAGAAAGGGAAGACTTCTATCAGCTTCTGCAATCTGAAATAGATCAAACATGCAATCAAGACATACTGATAATCACTGGTGACTGGAATGTAAAGGCTGGAAACAAAGAAGAAGGCCCAGTAGTTGGAAAATATGGTCTTGGTGACAGAAATGAAGCTGGAGATCGCATGATAGAATTTTGTCGGACCAATGACCTTTTCATAGCAAATACATTTTTTCAACATCATAAATGGAGACTATACACATGGACTTCACCAGATGGAACATACAGAAATCAAATTGACTACATATGTGCAAACAGACGATGGAAAAACTCTGTACAAAATGTCAAAACAAGACCAGGTGCTGACTGTGGATCAGACCATCAACTTCTCATATGCAAGTTCAAACTGAAGCTGAAGAAAATTAGAACAACGAGAGCCACGGTATGACCTTGAGTATATACCACCTGAGTTCAGAGACCACCTCAAAAATAGGTTTAATGCATTAGACACAAATGACAGGAGACCAGAAGAGTTGTGGCACGACATAAAAGATATCATTCAAGAAGGAAGAAAAAGTTCTTAAAAAGAGAAGAAAAAAAGAAAATACCAAATTACATGTCCAAAGTGACACTGGACCTTGCCCTTGAATGTCGAGCAGCTAAAGCAAAAGGAAGACATGATGAAGTTAAGGAACTTAACAGAAGATTTCATAAGGCAGCTCGAGAAGACAAAAACAAATATTATAATGACATGTGCAAGGAGCTGGAGGCAGAAAACCAAAAGGGAAGAACACGCTCTGTGTTTCTCAAGCTTAAGGAAGTGAAGAAAAAATTTAAGCCTCGAGTGGCAGTAGTGAAAGATTCTACAGGGAACATATTAAATGATGCAGGAAACATCAAAAGAAGATGGGAAGAATATACAGAGTCATTATACAAGAAAGAATTGGTAGATGATCAACCATTCCAAGAGGTTGCATATGAAGAGGAACCAATGGTGTTGAAGGACAAAGTGGAAGCTGCCTTGAAAGAACTGGCGATACCCAAAGCTCCAGGAATTGATGGGATACCAATAGAGAGGTTTCAACAAACAGATGCAGCACTGGAGGTGTTAACATGTTTATGCCCACAGATTTGGAAAACAGCTACTTGGCCAACTGACTGGAAGAGATCCATATTTGTGCCTATTCCCAAAACAGGGTATCCGACTGAATGTGCAAACTATCGGACAATATCATTAATATCACACACCAGCAAAATTCTACTAAAGATCATTCAGAAGCGACTGCAGCAATACATAGACAGGGAATTACCGGAAAATCAAGCGGGATTCAGAAGAGGGTGGGGAACTAGGGACATCATTGCTGATGTCAGGTGGATATTAGCTGAAAGCAGA
>VMDO01038029.1:0-13847 GCA_007922755.1 Pedetes capensis
ATCTTTGCCATTAACTCCTATAATTGAAGATGCAATTCTTTATCTCATCTTACCCAGTTTGGAAAAAAAAAAACTAACCTAGTGTTCCTGTTATCCTATGCTATGGCCTGAGTGTTTGTGTCCTCCTAAAAGTAAGAATGTTGAAATTATCACTCCTGTGGTGATAGCCTTAGGAGATAGGGTGTTTGGAGAGTGATTAGGTCATCAGGATGAACTGCTCAAAAGTGAGATCTGTACCCTTATAAAGGTGGACAGAGGAAGTTCCCTCACATCTTGCACCAGATGAGAACACAGCAAGAAAGAGCCATCTATGAAAAGTAACGAGGGCCCTTATTAGGCATTGACTCTTACATTGATCTCAGGCTTGCAGCCACCAGAATTGTTAGTAGTAAATTTCTATTATATATAGCCACAGTTTATGGTATTTTGTTCCAATAGCCTCAATAGATTAAGACACTGAGTATTATGTGTATCAATCCCATTAAATACAAGTCTACTTCATTTTGGCATTTTCAGTCTTTTGAAGGCTTTAAGTTCTTAAAAGAAGTGTAAATGATAAATGTCAATTTTTTAGGGCTGTAAATCTCGTTTCTTTGTCTTTTTATTTTTACCTCCATATAGAATTTTGGTCATAGGCAGTGACTGTACAAATAAAGTAAGAGGTCTAGAAAGTAATATCAGTATGAACATAATTTATAATACAACTAAAATAATCTGTGGGTCTCAGATTCTAGATACTAAGAGAAAAACAAGAAAAACCAATAAAGGACATTATTTATGTCCCGGACTCGAAAGATAGAAGAGGACGGGGCTAGGATCTCTGGATGAAGGGAGAAATGTGGGGCATATTTAGAGTGAAGAATGGCCCAGAATTGGTGATGTCTTTTATATGGGGCCAAAGACAAAGAACTGCAAGGGATATAAAACAAGAAGAACATAAGATGGGTGGAAGAGCAAATAGAATTCAATTTTGGAATATGCTGATTTTGAAATTGTATATACAGTCAGTTGGTAGTGTGTATATGAAAACTATAGGCCTAAATCTCATAAAAAAATCTGACTAGGTTGAAGATAAATCATTGGAAGTCATTAGATAGACTTGGTAATTGAAGTTGTGGAGCAAAGAAAGAGTTTAGAATCTTGTGTTAGGCAACTTTCCATTACTGTAACACATACCTGTGATAATTGCCTGGTAAAGGGAAGCAGTTTATTTTGGCTCACTGTTTTTTAGATTTCAGTCCATGATTGGTTGACCTCATTTTTGGATCTGTGGCACAGCAGCATATCACAGTCGCAATGCATGATAAAATCATTTATCTCATGTCTGGGACACCAAGGAGAGGAAGAGGAAGGGGCTAGAGTCTCAATATCCCCTTTAAAGGAATGCCTCCAGTGACCAATAGACCTTTAACTAGGCCCTATCTCTTAAAGTTTCTGCTGCTTCTCAATAGCTCCAAACTGGGTACTAAGATTTCAATGTGTAAGTCTTTGGAGGACATTGAAAATGTGTACTCTGTATACATATTCATTCCTGTTTATGACAAATGATTCAGTGGGTGTATTTATTGTGTATCTCACATGTAATCGTGAAAAGAGGATAATATTCTTGTCATTGAAAACACAAAGATGTAGAATGTATGCATTCATTTAATGTATAATCTATATTTTGGCCACTATCAGACTCATTTCTGTCCTAGATTTGCACTTTTCATATTTGTGTGAATAAAGTATTATATTACTTCTGGTAAGCTGTTTAATGTATTATTTTCTTTATTCTTTATATTTTGCTTTACCAGACTTTGTTCTAGAACATGAATTTGATTATTGCATATTTCTGTGTCTCTTCATAATTATCCATGAATTATATTGTGACTTAAATAGCTATTTCTCCTAGCTCTAAAGTTACCAATGACATGAGTATCCACAGAAGTGAAAAAAATCCTTCACTATTGCTCACAAATGTAGAAAAAATATTAAATTGGACAAACAGAATAACATTTTATCCCACCTTTTTAGTTCTTTTGTATTTTTCTGTTGCCATCTAGAATCTAGGAACTGGGGTTTAGCTCAGTTGGTGTAAAGCCACTCTGCACTCTCTGACAACCTAGATTCGATCTTCACTACCACGAAAACTGAGAAGGACCTGGCAACCCAGTCCTGGCACAATCTGGAAACAACCAGCCGTGGAAAACTATGAATAGCAGAGAAGCACTGACATAGTACGAGGCATGGCACAGTATCCATGAGTTTTTCATTCTGTTATGTATAGGGTCGCAGAGTCACACCAGACTCAACAGTAGCAAACAACAACAACATCTAGAATCTGAGACTTATGGGTTATTTTTGTAGTATATTTCATTAGTTCTTTTAAAATTATCAAGCAAAGTAATAGGCTTCATTATGACATTTTCTTACATGCATATCATTGTATATTGCTTATATGCAACCCCATAACCTGCTAATGACCCCTCTTGCCTATTGTTGGTGATCCCCTGAATTCCTCCAGATACCTTCCTTTCTGCTTTTTATATCTTATGTTGTTGTTAGGTACTGTATAGTTGGATCTGAATCACAGTGACCCTATGTTCAACACAATAAAACAATACCCAATGCCATGCCTGGCACTATTGTCAGTGCTTCTCTGCTATTCATAGGGTTTTCATGGCTGATTGTTTAGGGAGTGGGCTGCCATGGTCCTCCCACTTTATATCATGCTGGGGATCGAACACAGAGAAGCACTCTACCAACTGAGTTAAACCTCAGCCCTCATGTCTATTACATATATATTATATATGTATATATAATATATATGTGTGTATGGTATATATCATAAGTGTTTGTATATATATGAAGTTTATTGTGTTTATTACTAATTCTGCTCAGAGAAATCCTGCCCATTAGTTTAAAAAAGAAGTTAGAGGCTGTACTGTCTTAGTGAAGCAGAGATTTGTGGTTTCATCAATTCTCATTAAATATAAATCTATTTTATCACTTTCAGTTTTTGAAGGCTTTAGATTCTTAAAGGAATGTAAAGTCCTTCAATGGTGTAATATGCTTCACATTAAAAGCTGTATAGGAAGGCCAGTAGCTATAGTGTACATTTCTCTAGAAACTGATTGTGTCATATTGTAAAGTTGTGGTGCCCTCTGCTTAGGGCAGACATTGATATTTTTCTTATCTCATGTATATTCTTTTATGCAAACTGCCCTTTGTTAGGAAAAAGTATCTATCTATCTATCTGTCTAGTCACATGATTAATTTTGAAATGGAGGGGGATAAATATGCATTTTGTTTGCATGAGTTATGTCCAGCTTTTGGGAAGTTCAAAGGGTTATGCTTATTGGTGATTACCGTTAATATAGCACTATTTTGTCTCATTATTTAACTTTACTGATCAGAAGTAAAGAAAAAGCACATTGAGAACTAACTGTAATTAAAGTTTATCAGGTACTATATTAGCTGAAAATATTTAAATAGATCTCTCACAACAGTTAAGGATAAATGTATCCCTTGGTACCTAGATACAATGAACAGCTTGGATTGCAGTATTCAATTTCTTACATAGTACAATAAAAGAAAAATAATAGAATTCAAACTTTAAAGAAAAGTTCATGTCTGTGTGATAAAATTCAGTACATCAAAATCCAATCTTTTCAGCTGATTTAACATCGGATCATTTCCCAACACAATAGGTCTGATTGGCTCTGCTGTTTAAGGTATATGGAGCAAGCAAATGAACTACAGTATGCATACATCAGTGGCTGGAAATACATTAAATCTCCTATCATCATTGTGTTTGGGGCTACATGCATGGTAACTAGATCTTACTAGAACAAGGAAACAAAACTATTACCTAAGAGCATCATGTAAACAGAAATATTCTATTGTAGATATAATAGGGCAGATGGGCATACTATCATAAATTTAATCATTTAGTGCTTCTGCTAACTTTATAAATGCTTATTGAAAAAAATATTGATCCATTAAAAATAGTCATTTTGCTCTTCTTTAATGACTTACACCAAACCAGTAATTAATATGCCTTTTTAAGTGAGTTGCCTGTAAGAACAAATACGCCTATATGTCTGTGCATAAATTAATTCCTCCACAAAGATTAATTGCTAGTACCCTAATTTTATCACTCTTCAGTAATTCATTTTTGACAAATTATCTGAATATGAAGGATCTGAAGTGTCTTATACAGCTTAAAATATAACTCATTTAAAAACTATATTGACTAGAATTGTTTCCTTTTTTTAGAAGTGCTTGTACAGTACTTTTCATTGCTTTGTGAAAGTGAAATATAGCTTTATCTCTTGCTTCACTGATGTTACTTTTCCCTTACACAGAAAAATTATTTTAGGGTAATATCATCATTTCTATTTCTACAACATCTGAAACACTGGAACATTTTAGTGCTCAAAATATTTCAAATTCATGAAGTATATTGCACATGAAATGATAAATAGAAAAGTCATTTATAAGAATTTAGAATATCTAAATTTGATACCCATAAATCACGTAAGCAATTGTAATATGGGGAATTGTTTAAAAATGCAGCTGAGAAAAAAACTGGATACTCACCAATTCAAAATGATGCTCTAGTTTCTCTGCTATAGAAATGTGTTTCTCTCCTTTATCTTTTTCTAATATTAGGAAAAACACCTATTCATCTTTTCAAAACAAGTATTGTCTACTACACCATACAACTTTAAAAAGACATTGTACCAATCAATTGACAAATCTGTTTAGTGTCTACACACTCCAGGCACTATTCTGGGTACTGCAGGACTTCATTAGGTCACCCAGTTGTCATTCATCTTAAAACTAATGGGTGAATCAAACAATAATCAATATTTTTCTTTTCTGCTTCCAGGCTTCCAAAAACTGCTCGAAAGTATATCTTTTTGAAATGATCAGTGTGAGACCACTACAAGTTCATGCTTTCTAACTATATTAGGGCATTTGATACTTCTAGACTGCATTTTTGCCGGTTGTGTTGGGAAATACTAGTAATCAACAAGCTGGAGAGGATAAGGCAGGAAGATCACAAGTTAAAGCACAGCCTGGATATCACTTCTACCCTCACTTGTCAGACAGCATTTTTATTAGCCCTCTTATTGTTTCTTATGGCATTATCTTCAGAAGCTGATTCAAAATCTTTTATTCATTTTAAATGCCTAGCTCCTCCCTACGCCACTCACAATCTGTGAGATATTATCTCAACTACTGATTTATGGATATTAAGACAATTTAACCTGTTATTTGTCATCTCTCATCTATACTTTAGAACTCTTCAGAGTCTTTACTTCTATCTTTTTTGTTCTTGTCTTTGAGGGACAGAATATTCTTCCTTTTTATTCCCCTATTTTTTCATTCTTAAGTAATATTTCCATTTGATCTTCCTACATGTATATGTGCCTGCAGCTATACCACTGTGGCATCTGACCCTATCTGATCTAGGAAGCTAAGCAGGGTCAGGCCTGGTTAGTTCTTGGATGGGAGAACACTTGGGAACACCACGTGCTGTAGGCTTGGGAGAAGGACCTGGCAACCCACTCCCAAAATACAATCAGCCATTGAAATCCCTATGAATAGCTGAGAAGCACTGACTAAATAGTGTTTCACCTGTTGTAAATAGGATTGCTATGAATCAGACACTCACTCAACAGCACCTAACAACACCAATATGTATATGCCTAATCAGGTTTCCATTTAAAAAATTCTCAGTATCTGAATCCCTACCATTCCTTCATACATTTGCTAAGATTCTTCACTTTGTCTCTAAACTATGAAAAAAGTCATTTTATATCTGCTGTCGTAGCACATACACTCTTTAACTTTTAGCAGCATGGAATTATGTTCCACCATTTGCCTGATTAGATATCCTATTTTAAAATTTTTTATTAGTATATATTAATTATACAAAATAGTGGGTTTCATTATGAATTTTAAGATATATATATATATATATATATATATATATATTACTTTGATGATATTTGCCACTCATTATCCTCTCTTGTTCACACTTTTCCCTTCCACTTGTCCTTTTCTCCTTCACAAATTTGTCCCACTTCTGCTATTTTATCTTTTTTAAAAAGTCTAGATTCTGCATATGAGAGAAAACATGACATTTGTCTTTTTTGAGTCTGGCCTCTTTTACTTAGTATGATGATCTCCAGTTCCACCCATTTCCCTGTAAATAGCATAAATCGTTTAGGCTCTGTTCACTTACTTCATTCTTTTTTTCTTTTTATTCTTCAGACTCAATAATTTAAAATGACTTTTCTTCAAGGTTCCTAATTCTCTCTTTTGCCTGTTTTATTCTGCCAGTCAACCTCTCTCATGGATTTTCCAGTTTGGTTCTAGTTGGTTCTATATTATAATGTGTGTCTCTCTTTTGATATTCTCCTTTTGTTTATATGTTGTTTTTCTAAATTCCTTATTTGCCTATGTCCTCCCTAACCTCATTGACCATATTTGAGATACTTGCATTAAAGTATTTGTCAATTATGTCCAAAGCTTATAATGCTTTGGAGTCTGTTGCTGGAGACATGTTTTGTTGGTTTAATAGGGCCATATCTCCCTGTTGTTTTTATACCTTGTGATCTTCTTTGTTGAGAATTGAGTATTTGATAAAACAACCACTTCTAGTTTTCATGTACTTGTTTCAATGCAGTAGAAAACTTTTACCAATTAGCCTGTTATGAAGGCTTAAGCTCTTCTCAGGCTTTTCTGAACTTTCTGGATCTTTGTACATGCCTTTTTTTACTCATTTTCTCCATATTAATGACAGCTTTTAAATGTCTTAATTTGATGTAGAATCTAGTTTCTGCCCTTTTTTTGCAACTAAGACGTTCATTTTATTCCTTTATCCTTGGCTCAGTAGTACCCCAAAAGCTCACTTTCCATGGCTGTCCACCACTGCTGTAATAAGTCTCCAATTTGATAAAATGTGCCATCAATCCCATCACTATTCTTGCTCAGGTAAGTCACAACCCAGTCTTTCAGGGAGCTCCCAGTCAAGGCAGAATGTTGCAAATAAGTTCTCCCTGTTTTTCTCCCTTCCTGAAGTAGGAACTGGTAGTTGTTTGGCTCCCTCTTGACTGTGCAGTACTAGATAAGGGATTGGACAAAGCCACGTAAAACTGCTATGAAACTGTCTACCATTTCGAGTGTGAGTTTCTTCCATTTCTTGTTCACTTGTCTGCTGTAGATTCTTAATTCTTTTCTAATGATCCTACAAAGGTACTTCTGTCAATATGTTGTTTACCTGATGTTTCTGTGGTGAAACCAGAGCATGCAGCAAACTAGTCTCTCATGTTACTGACATCACGAGTCCCCAGCATTCACTGCTAGGTTTTGTTTTTGTTTTTGTTTTTGCTTGTTTTGTTTTTTAAACTTCTGTAAGTATTCCATTTTCTCTTCTTGATTCTCTTCTTCCTCTCCTCTACTATTTTCCATGCTTCAAGTAAAAAAATGCTTTCTGTAAAATGGAAATCAATATGTGTTAGAGTTTTAAATGATACTTACTTTCCTTTGCTTCTTGCATTGTGAATAACATTTTAGAGTTTAAGTGACTCTTATTCTGAGATCTAGAAAAAAATTACAGTTAATTGTCTGTAATCTCTACCTGGATGTTCACTACTGAACTGATTTAAGTAGGAAATGAGGATGTTACTTTAAAAATTGTTTTCATTATTTAAGGAAAAATCATGTAACATTTTCTTCATTCAAACAATTATATTACTCAGACATATATGACTTCTGGTTGTTAGGTGCAGTCAAGTGGGTTCCAACTCTTACTGAACCTATGTACAACAGAACAAAAGATTCTTCAATTCTGTGTCAGGCACATAATCTTTTTTATATTTAAGCCCGTGGTTGCAGGCACTCAGTCAATACATTTAATTGAGAGTTTTCCTTTTTTTTTGTTGTCTTGCCACTTTCCCAAACGTGATGTCCTCCTGACTATGTATCCAAAATATGTAAGATGCAGGCTATTCATCTTTGCTTTCAAGAAGCACTCTGGTTGCACTTCTATGACAGATCAGTAGGTTCTTTTTACAGTCCATGCTATATTCAATATTGGTGTCCGGCACCATAATTCAAAAGCATCAATTCTTCTCCTGTCTCCTTTATTCACTTTCCAGCTTTCAGAAACATATCATGCAATTGAAAATATCATGGCATGACTCAGGTACACCTGCATCCACAATGTGACATCTTTACTTTCAACACTTAAAAGTGGTCTTTTGCCACAGCCTTTTCCAATACAATGAACCTTTTCATTTCTTGACTGCTCTTTTGACTGGTGTTGATTGTAGAACCACATAAAGTAAAATCTTGGACAGCCTCAGGCTTTTCTCCATTTATCATGCAATTGCTTACTGACCCAGTTGTAAGGATTATTGTTTTGCTGATGTTGAGGTGCAATCCATACTGAAGCCTGTGTTGTTTGATCTTCATCAATAAATGTTTCAAATCCTCTTCAGTTTCAGCAAGCAGAGTTGTGTCCTCTGTGTAGCAAAAATTATTAATGAATCTTCCTCTAATCATGATACAGCATTCTTCTTCATAAAGTCAAGTTTCACGGACTATTTGCTCAGCATAAAAATTGAAGAGGTATGGTGAAAGGATACACCCCCAGGGCCTCACACATACTTTGCACTCCGAGTCCATTCTCTTTATTTTTTTTATTATGTGTCAGAGACTTGTTAAGTTATACAGGCTAACTCTGGCTTTGACCTTCCCATGTGCCTATCTCTGCCTCTCGAGTTGCTGAGATTGCAGACGTGTCCTGGCACTGGGTTTGTATTAGTTCTTGAAGTAATTACATTTGAAATGAGTTATAAGAGAGTTATGTGAAAGCTTTCATACATACTTCAGAGTCTCCATTAATTATGGCATGCTTTGACATTGATGTCTTTCACTCTCACTACCTTACCATTAATTTTCATTCACCCTTAAGCTCTGTGTCAGGAGGTATCCTGCTTGGGCTAGCATTTATTTTGCAATACCTCTATGAAAATGAAACTACAGGCATTAAAATTGCCACTAAGTTACAAACTCAAGATGGAAAGAAGCCCAATGTGAGACTATGAAACCAATAAAATTCAATACATGGTAAAAATAAAAACAAACATAAGAGTGAGTAAAGATGGCCTTCAGAGTGCAAGTATTTCCTGAGATAATAGACTGTTACCAGAACAATCACTATTTGCTGGAGTTAGATTTAAGCAAAGCATTTATACTTCTGGTAATACAGGGGGTTGAACCCAGGTCCTTGTTCATGCTAAGCAAATGCTATACCACTGAGATCTACCTCCAGCCTCTTTTTTATATTATAATTTGAAACATGTTCTAGCTAAATTGCACAGGCTACATCTGTCCTGGAATCTTCCAACCTCTTGCCTCAGCCTACTGAATTGCTGGGATTGCAGGCATGAGTCATGGCTCTCAGATTCAAGCACGGTGCTTTTAATTAGTGGACTCAAAGTATTCCTTGAACTCTTCATTTCACTATAAATGTAATGAAATTCATTTGTTTACAAAACTCTTATTAAATTATGACTATGTGCGATGCGGGAGTAGGACCTGGTGAGCCACTCCGGAAACAACTAGCTATTGAAAACCCTATGAATAGCAAAGAGACACTGTCAGATATAGTGCCGGAAAATGAGGTCCCCAGGTTGGAAGGCACTCAAAAGACTACTGGGGAAGAGTTGCCTCCTCCAAGTGGAGTCTACTATGATAATGGAAATGGAGTAAAGCCCCAGGGTGCTCAACTTGCTGATGTGGCACGACCCAAAATGAGGAAAAACAACTGTAAACATCCATTAATAATTGGAACATGGAATGTACATAGTATGAGTCTAGGAAAATTAGCAATTGTTAAAAGAGAAAGGGAGCACATAAACATTGACATTCTAGGCATCAGTGAGCTAAACTGGATGGGCATAGGTCATTTTGAGTCAGACAATCATATGGTCTACTATAATGGGAACCATAAACTAAAGAGAAATGAGGTTGCATTCATCATCAAAAAAGACATTTCAAGATCTGTCATAAAATACAATGTTGTCAATAATAGACTAATATCCATATGCCTACAAGGGAAGTCAGTTAATATGACTATTATTCAAATTTATGCACCCACCACTAAGGGCACAAATGAAGAAAGGGAACACTTCTATCAGCTTCTGCAATCTGAAATAGATCAAACATGCAATCAAGACATACTGATAATCACTAGTGACTGAAACGCAAATGTTGGAAACAGAGAAGAAGTTTTAGTAGTTGGAAAATATGGTCTTGGTGACAGAAACAAAGCTGGAGATCGCATGATAGAATTTTGTCAGACCAATGACCTTGTCATTGCAAATACATTTTTTCAACATCATACACGGAGACTATACACATGGACTTCACGAGATGGAACATACAGGAATCAAATTGACTATATATGTGGAAAGAGACGATGGAAAAGCTCTATACAAAATGTCAAAACAAGACCAGGTGCTGACTGTGGATCAGACCATCAACTTTCCATATGAAAGTTCAAAATGAAGATGAAGAAAATTAGAACAAGTACACGAGAGCCACGTATGACATTGGGTATATCACACCTGAGTTCAGAGACCACCTCAAAAACAGGTTTAATGCATTAGACACAAATGATAGGACACCAGAAGAGTTGTGGCATGACATAAAAGATTTCATTCAAGAAGGAAGCAAAAAGTTCTTAAAAAGGCAAGAAAAAAAAAAAAAGACCAAATTACATGTCAAAAGAGACACTGGACCTTTTTCTCGAAAGTCGTGCAGCTAAAGCAAAACGAAGACATGAGGAAGTTAAGGAACTAATCAGAAGATTTCATAAGGCAGCTCGAGGAGACAAAAACAAATATTATAATAACATGTGCAAGGAGCTGGAGGCAGAAAACCAAAAGGGAAGAACACGCTCTGTGTTTCTCAAGCTTAAGGAAGTGAAGAAAAAATTCAAGCCTCAAGTGGCAGTAGTGAAAGATTCTACAGGGAAAATATTAAATGATCTAGGAAACATCAAAAGAAGATGGGAAGAATACACAGAGTCATTATACAAAAGGAATTGGTAGATGAGCAACCATTCCAAGAGGATGCATATGAAGTGGAACCGATAGTGTTGAAGGACGAAGTGGAAGCTGCCTTGAAAGAACTGGCAAAACAAAAGGCTCCAGGAATTGATGGGATACCAATAGAGATGTTTCAACAAACAGATGCATCACTGGAGGTGTTCACATGTTTATGCCAACAGATTTGGAAAACAGCTCCTTGGCCAACTGACTGGAAGAGATCCATATTTGTGCCTATTCCCAAAAAAGGGGATCCAACTGAATGTGCAAACTATCGGACAATAACATTAATCTCACACACCAGCAAAATTCTACTAAAGATCAATCAGAAGCGACTGCAGCAGTATATAGACAGGGAATTACAGGACAATCAAGCGGGATTCAGAACAGGGCAGGGAACTAGGGACATCATTGCTGATGTCAGGTGGATATTAGCTGAAAGCAGAGCATATCAGAAAGATGCCTATCTATGTTTTATTGACTATGCAAAAGCATTTGATTGTGTGGATCTTAACAAATTATGGATAACACATTGGAAAATGGGAATACCAGAACACCTAATTGTGCTTATGAGAAATCTGTACATGAACCAGTAGGCAGTTGTTCTAGCAGAACAAGGAAGCACTGAGTGTTTAAATTTCAGAAAGGTGTGCGTCAGGGCTGTATACTTTCACCCTATCTCTTCAATTTATACACTGAGCAAATAATCCGAGAAGCTCATAGAATCCGAGAAGACTTTATGAGGAAGAACATGGCATCAAGATTGGAGGAAGACTCATTAACAACCTGTGTTATGCAGATGACACCACTCTGCTTGCTGAAAGTGAAGAGGATTTAAAACATTTATTGATGAAGATCAAAGATCATAGCCTTCAATATGGGTTACGACTAAACATCAACAAAACAAAAATCCTCACGACTGCGTCACTATGCAACTTCACAATAAATGGAGAAAAGATTGAGGTTGTCCAAGATTTTGCTTTGCTTGGCTCTATAATCAACACCCATGGAAGCAGCAGTCAAGAAATCAAAAGATGCATTGCTCTAGGAAAAGCTGTGGCAAAAGATCTCTTTAGAGTATTGAAAAGCAAAGATGTCACATTGAAGATGAAGGTGCGTCTGACTCATCCCATGGTATTTTCAGTGGCATCCTATGGTTGTGAAAGCTGGACATTGAACAAGAGAAACAATAAAAGAATTGATGCTTTTGAATTGTGGTGCTGGAGACGTCTATTGAATATACCATGGAATGCCAAAAGAACCAACAAATCTGTCCTAGAAGAAGTACAACCAGAGTGCTCCTTGGAAGCAAGAATGGCCAAACTGCGTCTTACATATTTCGGACATGTAGTTAGGAGAGAACAATCCCTGGAGAAGGACATCATGTTTGGAAGAGTGGCAGGTCAACACAAAAGAGGAAAACCCTCCACCAGATGGATTGACACAGTTTCTGCAAAAATGGGCTTAAACATAAATAAGATCGTTTCCCTGGCACAGAATCGGGAAGTGTTTTGATCTGCTGTCCATAGGGTCGCTATGAGTCGGACTCGACCCATGGCACCTAACAAAAACAACAGCATATGCCATTCATGGTAGCAGGATGTGGCAATCTACTCCTGAGGCAATCCTGCAACAATCAGCCATTGAAAATCTTATGAGGGTTGCTAGGAGTTGGAGAGTTCTGGACAGCACCTAACACCAACAACGTGTGGCACCCAACATGTATTACAAGTCCTGTGTTAAAGGCTTTTCTTTCTTTTCTCTTCTCTTTTCTTTTTCTTTCTCTTTCTTTTTTTTTCTTTTCTTTCTTTCTTTCCTTTCTTTCTTTTTCCTTCTTTCTTTCTTTCTCCTCCCTCCCTCCTCCCTCATTTATTTTTTTGCTGTACTTTTGGAGTTGAACCCAAGGCCCTGAACATGCTTTGCAAGTGCTCTACCACTGGGATGCATCCCAGAGCTCATTTTTTATTTTTTATCGTGAGACAGGATCTTGCTAAGTTACACAGGATGCCTCTGGCCTCAAATCTGTGATCCTCTTGCCTCAGCTCATCGAGTTGCTGGGCACTCAGCTATTCTTAACAACAAGAAGTTTACAGTTCAACTTGAGAAGCCTTGAGTATGTAAATAAATATTCAATCAAGTATTATAGACATGATGTTAAAATGTTAGGTTACATATAAGTAAGTGTATATTCTCTTAATTTTAGAAGATATTTCCTATATCATAATATTTTTTTGTGCTAATAAGGGTTTGGACCTTATGCATGCTGGGCAAGTGGTCTCCCACTGAGCTGCCCTCCCAGCCCCCTTGTTTATTTTTTATTTTGGGACCAAGTCTTGCCACATTACACAGGCTACACCTGGCTTTAAACTGGTGATCTTCCTGCCTTACTCTCCCATGTCACTGGGATTATAGTGGTGTGCCACCATTTCCTACTTTTTCCGACTTTGTGTAGTTTTTAGACTTATTTCCGAGTATAAGTTCTATATTCATTGTTTATTGTTTACTATAATTATTGCATTATTATTTCCTTATAATGCCATATATATGGATTCATTAATAATATATTGAATTAACCAACTATAATACTTTAGTTTGAGAGTGCAATACATACAATATAATTTAGATATGTATAACACGTAACAATGAAAATCAGGAAGACTGGTCTTAATCATTTACAGAACATACATGATGGCACTATTGTCATAGGTAATGGCTTATCATAGGTAATAGACT
>VMDO01038030.1:0-13847 GCA_007922755.1 Pedetes capensis
TTTGAAACAGTCCTTAGTTTTTCTTGGTCCATTGCTATTTATTACTGGTTTGGAGACTTAATGAAGTTTGGAAACTTACTTTTCCTAGTAGCATAGCAGAGTGAGAATGACCATAGATTCTGGAATCAAGCCAGAGTCTGAGTTCTGATTTGGGCTCCATCACTTGTCACTTCATGACTCTGTGCATCAGAGGGTGGGTGAAAGGGGAGTGATCATAGTACTTACATTGTGAATTGTGAGGAATAATTGAGATTGTAGGTATTTGTACTTATACACACACGGTGTTGAGATGAATTCCTGAAACTTCAGAATTTCTTCATAACTCCTATCTAGTGGTGGTGGTACAGTTTGTGTGTACTGGACTTTCTGGGAAGAGTTTTTATATTTGACCTGTGTAATTTGTGGAGGCAGATGACTTGGGGTCTGAAGGTCAGGATTTGCATCTGAACACTGTGGCTTGCTTGTTCTGTGTCTCAGGGCTGGTAATGCTTATGCTTCATTTTCTAATCTGTCAACCTGTACAGGCAGTTTTCAGATTTGAAATGAAATAGTATGCACAAAAGTGCTTTTATAATCTGGTATGTGCTAAAAAATGAGTACTGAAATCATTGGCCTTGCATTAGTAAATTTTAAAAATTGTGAATGCCTATGGTAAATACCTATGCTTCATTTTTTAAGCTCCTAATCTGGAAGTAGATAAGATATGTGATCATGTTTGTTTGGGAATAAGAAATTGTTAAGTGGCTAAAATGTACTACCAGGAAAATATGCTTATTTTCAAATCACACATATTGCTTTGTAATAAAGATGTATAATATGTTTTAGAGGGAAATGTGTGATAACTGATATTTATAACATTTTCAGGTTTGAAAACACAATGGCAGGAAACAGCCTTGTTCTACCGATCGTTCTTTGGGGTCGCAAAGCACCAACACATTGCATCTCAGCAGTACTCTTAATAGATGATGGGGCCACAATCGTAACAGGATGCCATGATGGGCAAATATGTCTCTGGGATCTTTCAGTAGAATTAGAGGTGAGTATTTGAAATGTTTGTTGTACATTTTGAATGTAAGTTACTGGTAGAAATCACTAATTACTCCTAGTACCGTTAGGCAATGGCTGATTTACTTTCTGTCTCTGTTGCCTGCCTCTTCTTTACATTTCACATAAATTTAATTGTATAATTTGCAGCTTTTTTAGGACTGGCTTTTTTTTCAGTTAGCATAATATTTTCAAGGTTTGTCCATGTTGTACTATAGCATGTATCCATACTTCATTCCTTTTTATGGACAAATGATTTTTCATATTATATAGATTTACCACATTTTATTTATCCATTTTTTCAATTGATGAGCTTTTAGATTGTTTCTACTTTTAGTCTTTATTAATAGTGCTGCCATGAATGTTTGTGAGTTTCTGTTGACATGAGTTTTCATTGTTGTTAGTTATATACCTGAGTGTGGAATTGCTGGATCATAGAGTAAACTCTATCTAACCATATAAGGAACTGCTAGACCCTTATTAAAGCATTGGCACCACTTTACATTCCCATCAGAAATGTATGAGGGGGTCCACTTTTTTCACATCCTTGTCATCAGTTGTTTTTGCCTTTTGATTTAATTAATGAGTAGTAGTTCCAGCATCTCAGGTAGTAGGAAAAAAAAAGAAAGCTAATAAAAAAAAAAAAAAGCTGAATAAAGAGGAGCGCTCAGTGATGACTCCCTATCCTCAAGGTCCTTGACTGGAATGTTGGTGTCATAATACTGGCACATCTGTCTTATTCTTGCTTTGCCAGTGAAAACATGATAACTGCTGCTTCTGAACTGTGTGCTCTTTGAAAATGGATGATCTTTCTGAATTGGTCAGACATTTTATGATATTTCTTTGTTCTGATTATGATTTCATTACTATGACATAACAATCTTTATAAAACATGGTGAGATATAAATAAAAGGC
The DNA here is from genome assembly GCA_007922755.1 of Pedetes capensis. Classification (NCBI taxonomy): domain Eukaryota; kingdom Metazoa; phylum Chordata; class Mammalia; order Rodentia; family Pedetidae; genus Pedetes; species Pedetes capensis. The sequence goes on from VMDO01038030.1 coordinate 1,960, forward strand.
ATAAATGGAATAGTATAACTTTATTTTTCTCTTTGATTATATATTAATATTTATTTTCTCTGGAAGTTTCTTTTTTTTTTAAATTTTTATTGTGCTGTTTTTGCAATTCTCCTCCCTCAGCCAATGGAGTAGCTGGGCCACCATGCCTGGCTCCTGGAGGTTTCTTGATGTTAAGATGTTTTAGTTGTGATCTAGCATTAATATAAGGCACAAATGCATTTTAGATGGTTATCTGTATTATGATTATTCTTCTAGTTTTCGATTTAGTTATCATTCAGAATACTCGGTTAAAATCAGTTCTCTATTGTGCTTCAGAAAACTTCTATTTAATAAATGAGCTTTTCCTCATTAAAGAAGCATGTTGATTTATGAAAATATTATCTTAAAATTTCTGCTTTTTGTCCAATTTGTAGTTATAAAAATATGGTCAGAGTATCATTTATATGATGTATTTATATAAGTATAAATTTATAGTATAGTCTATATAATTTTTGCTTTCCTCTGACAATAGATTGGCAGAACCATATGCTTTAGTTTTATTTTACAACTGATCATTGTGTATTTAGAAATAGAGTTGCATTTTGGTATTTTGACCTTGTGTATTTGACTATGCTTTGTTCATTTATAATTCTAGGAGGATTTTACTTTTCTAGTTATCCAGTATTTTCTTTAAAACTTATTATGTTGTCTGTGAAGAGAAGTAGTTTTACTTCTTTCTTTACAACATGTACACCTTTTTTCCTCTTTTTATTGCCCTACTTACTTGCCTTATTGCTGACTAAAACTTTCACTACAGTGTTGAATGTGTTGAAGGAATAGACATTGTTGCCATGTTCCTGATCTCAGGGGGAAAATATTCTTCTTTCACCTTTAAGTATGATGTTAGCTGCTGCAACTGATGGGCAGCACTGGCTGATGGATGGGAAAAGAACCACTTAGGCATCGATACCCAGTGTGAGGGAGATCAAGGGGGCCAGTGTTTTTCAGCCCCACACTGCAGCCCGGAGTGAGTGTCTCAGGCTGTTTTTATTAGGCTTTTATCATAACATCAGACCTTTTTAAGAGTCAGAGGAGGCAGAGGGTTAAAGTATACTTTAAAAATCTACCAAGGTCTTGTGAGACAGGAGAGGGTTATTTATTATCTAGGTCAGTGTGTCCTGCCTGTGGCAGGTAGGCAGGGTGTGCACTGAAGGTTAGGGTCAGCAGGAAGGGCTTTCAGGCTTGGAGAGTTTTGAGGGCTAGAGCCTTCTCCTGCAAAATAGCTAGAGCCTTCCACAGTTGTTTTTCCTGAGTTTCTCCAGCCATTCGGCCATATCGTCTCCCACAGTTAGCTTTAGGTTTCTTATAGATGCTCTTTATCAGGTTCTTACTCATTTGTTCTTTGCTTGCTGCATGGTTTTAAAATCGTTAATACTCTTTGAATTTGGTAAAATCCTTTTTCTGTGTCTTTGGACATGTTCATGTGTTTTTTTCTCTATTTTAATGAGGTGAACTGCATTGCATTGCTTTTCAAATAATAAGTTAACTTTGCATTCTAAGGATAGCCCCGCTTTTTTTGTGTGTGTGTGTGGTATTTGGGGATTGATCCCAGGGCCTCATGCATGCTTTACACACACTCTACCACAGAGTTGCACCTCCAGCCAAATTTTTATTTCTTATCTTGAAGCAGGGTCTCACTGAGTTACACAGGCTGCCTCTGTTCTTGAACTGTGATCCTCCTGCCTCTGCTTCCTGAGTTGTTGGGATTACAGGCATGAGCCATCCTGCCTGACTATAGTACCATTTTGTATATTGCCAGATTCCATTTGTTAAAATTTTATTAGAGTATTTTTTAGGGGGGAATGAAGTTGAGTCATGAATTAGTTGGTCTGAAGTTTTCTTTTCTTGTAATCTCTGCCTGGTTTTCAGAGTAATGCTGACTACATAAAATGAATTTAGAAGTATTCCCTTGTCCTCTACTTTCTGAAAAGTTTGTGGAGGAATCAAATTATTTCTTTCTTAAATGCTTGTTGGAATTCAACAGTGAATTTTATTTGTGGGAAAGGTTTTAAATTTCCTGTTCAATTCATGTAAAGTATATGGGCATATTCATATTTTCTTGGGTTTTTGGTTGTTGTTGTTTTTCTAGTAGTAAGAGTCAGAGACTGTTTTGACACAGCCCTTAATGGTCATAACATTTTCATGGGATTTAAAACAAAACAAGAATATAGACAAATCTGTGACAGGCACAATATGTGTCCTGCAAGACCCTTAAAAAAAGTTTGCTGAAACCTATCTGAGTTGTCACATTTATTGGCTCAAGGGCCCATAATATTCTCTTATTATTTTTATGTCTGTAGATTTATAGTGATGTCCCTTCTTTTACATCTGATAGTGGTAATTTGTGTCTTCTCTCTTCTTTGATCAGTCTTAGCTAGAGGTTTACCAATTTATTAATCTCCTTAACAATCAGCTTAAAACTTTTTTTAGGATGTGTGTGGAGAGGCCTTTATTCCAGGGCTAGTTTTGCTGTGTACTCCGTGGTGTGACTCTTCTGAAGTTTTTTCTGAATGCCTCTGACATTCAATAAGATCTCTAGTCTCTGGCTGGTCAGAACTTGAATTCCTCTTGGTTTTATGTAAGCTTCAAGAATTTTATGGTTTACAGCTTCCAAGCCATTTTCTGTCAGAACCTAGGAGAATGTAACTGTATTCATGTATGGTTTAGAATTAAATAGTAGAACCAAGGAGACCCCTGTGCAGATTTCTGTACCGTTTTCCTCTTTATAAGTCCCTCTTCTCTGGTGCACAGCCCTACAAGTTCAAGCTGTCTTCCCTTCCATCAATTTTGATTTCTGTTGCCCTAATTTAGCACACTTTCTGTATTATTCTTGGGTTCTGCCATTCTGTAGCCTGGTTGGTTAAGAACCTTCAGGTGATGATTATGGTTCCCTTTCAATTGTTACCCTTCTCTCAAGGGATTACAGTACTCCTTTTCCTATTGTCCAAAGTTTAGATACAAGTGCATTTTTATTTAACTTTTCTAGATTTTACGGTGGGGATAAAGTCCAGTTATACTTACTTTATTATGATTGAAAATGGAATTTTCTAGCAGAGCCATGTACTTTGAAATAAACTTTTGCAAATTTGATTTTCTTGGAGAAATTAAAGAGTTGACCAAGAGTATTTTTTCCAATGGAACAATACTGAATGTTTTAATAGAGTTGGGGTTGGATATATGAGAACATTTTGAATGTATGAAAAACTCTTTAGGCCTATTCCAAACACAAACAATGAACAATAACTGTTTTTTTTTTTTCTTAATTATAACTATACAAGGATGGCCAAGAGGAATTTGGTTTGGAGGTTGTTTTCTTTTCTTTTTTTTTTTCCAGTTGTACTTGTCAGAGCCTTAGAACAATCTTAGTATTCTTACTGTGGAATATTTAATTTTGAACAATTTGGCTTTCCTGAGAAATTAAGATAAGCTGTTGCAGAATGGATGCCATGAAAAATACAAAGGGGATTTAAAGATGATGGTTATATTGTATTTTTTAAACTGTGTATCGGGTATATGATTATTCAATTCATTCTTTATATCTTATATAAGTTACAATTATTATTATTGTTATTATTATTATTATTATTATTTTCAGTTCTGGGGGTTGAACCCAGTGCTTCGAGCTTGCATGCTTTGCAAGTGCTGTACTACTGAGCTGCACCCCCCAGCCCATTTTTTTGCTTTTTGAGACAGAGTCTCGCTAAGTTATACAGAATGCCTCTGGTCTCGAATTTGGGATCCTCCTGCCTCCACCTCCTGAGTCGCTGGGATTACAGGTGTGCGCCACCACATCCAGCTTATAAATATCATTTTTATGTATTCATATTTAGTTTAAAATATATTCTGAAGTAATATAAGGTCCTGAAGTAACTTCCACTAATATTATGCCATTTGGTACAAAGTAGATAACTTTGGGTGCTGATTGCCTGACTGTTCTCGAGTAGTGAGTAGTAAGCCATCCTTTCTGTTAGCGGCTATACCTCTACTCAGTGGTCTGTGAAGCTCATTCTTCCAGACAGGTAACAGCATTTGGAAATGTACCTGTCTTCTGTTTTCTGTTTTTGGAGATATGAATCCAGAGACTCTGAAAGTGCTTTCAGATTAATGAGGATGTGATTTGAAACTAAATGAAGCCAGATTACCGTATTTTATACATTAATTCAAATTCCTAACCTGATTTCCCAGTATACAAAAGGCCTAATACTTAAGACTGCCTTGGTTTGCATCCTGGGTCTGCCACTGTCTATATGATGTTGATCAAGCAATATCACCTCTTGTTGCTCTAGTTTTGACCTCAGAACTGCTTGGTGTGGTGCTTCTGAGTATTAAGTAGATTAGAGTTTACTGTTTGGTTGTTCTTAGTTTCTAGTCTTCTGAGCAAATTTTTTTTCAAAATCTTTATATATTTATAATTGAATATTTAACACAATTACTAATTTTTTATTGGACATTTATACCAACATACTTTTCTATTTCTAGATCAATCCTCGAGCACTATTATTTGGTCATACAGCTTCAATCACTTGTTTGTCTAAAGCCTGTGCTGCTAGTGACAAGCAGTATATTGTGAGTGCATCTGCAAGTGGGTAAGTATTTTCTGGTTTATTTGTTAGATTTCTCTTTTTTCCTAAATTTTTATACTTAAAGTTATTTTTAAAATTTACACTTAAAATTGCATGTATTTATTTGATATTTATATTTTTGTTTTGTAATTAGTACCAGTGTATTAGTAAGTAGAGTTTTCCTTTCTTTTTTTTTTTTTTTTTTCTTTTCCTGGTATTTTGGGATTGAACCTAAGCCCTTGCATTACTTTGTAAGAGCTCTATCACTGTGCTGCTCCCCTAGCCCATTTTTAAGTTTTTATTTTGAGTCAGGGGATCACTAAGTTATGCAGGCTGCCTTTGGCCTCAAACTTGGGATCCTCCTGAATCACTGGAATTACAGGAGTGTGCCACTGTGCCCAGCCTTTTTTTTTTTTTTTTTTTTTGGAGTATCTTTTTCCATTGTTTTCACAAAAAAGGAAGATATTTGAATTGTGGTTTTAAGGATATGAATAAAACTAGTAGTGGTTTCATAATACTTTCCTTGTGATTTGTGATTCTTTTCTGCCTTGCTTTTGAGAAAGTCAGAATACCATAAAAGTTACAGAGTGATCATTAATTCCCATGTCATTTTCATTGACTCAGAAGACAACTTTGAGATTTTTAAAAGACCTGAATGATTTTGCCTGCCATAAATTTGGGTGATGAAACTGTGGAAACAGAAAAAGTTTACAGAAAAAGGTTTGTCATGATCCCACTGGCATTTTGCAGACCAGCTCCAGACAGACCTCAAGGTCCCTTGATAAAGGAAACTATGTCACAAAGAAGGTCATACCTGATAAAACTAACCAGAGAGATGATGACTGGAATTCCTGTGAGTAAGGCTGACTTCTGAGAGATGGAAAATTTAAAACGGGGGCCTTGCCATGATTCACCTACCACCAAGTAGACTAGCTCCAATTAGATTCCAACATTTCCTGATAAGGGAAGTTGCAGCACTAAACAGGGTGTACAAGATAAGTTAGTCAGAAGGAAGACATCTAGAGTTTATCTCAAGGACAGGCTGACCACTGAGGAATGAGAAATCACTCTGTAGCCCCCCCCCCCCCCTTAACTGCTAATTCTCGCTTCTGTAGCCTCATTTTTCCGCCCCTACCCTGTAAAGCCCTTAAGCAATGTGAATTGGCTGCTGCTTTCTGAAAGTCCACTCCCAGGACTGAAAGTAGCCAGCTGGCCAGTCTAAATAAACTTTTCTGCTCCCGATCCGTTTGTTTTGTGTCTTGGAGTATTTTTTCTGGGGTTGAGCCACTGGGTACAACAAAACTATAGAAGATGTTCTTTCCCCCTTCCTCTGAAATTTGTGGATTTGAAGAGAACCTTATATAATTCTTTGGAACAAGATGAGACAACAGCAAGTAAAAACAATGCAGTACTTTTTTGTTAACTAAAGGATAATTCACATAGAATTTTTATTCTAAATTGAATACTCCTTGAAAAATTGTTTCATATCATGTAAGATATAAGAAAATGGTATCTTAAAGAAACCCCTATTAATAGCTGAATCATTACATTTTCTCAGAGCTTCAAGCTTGTGAAAAATTGAGTTCAGGTTTGGGTGTGGGTACAATACATTAAAATTTAGAGGATTTGGGTTTGGTTTGGATTTGCGTTTAAAATATTAATCTTATGGGAAATAGGTAAATACGACTTTTTTCAGTCTTTTTCCAGTTTTTAAAAAGCTTATGATACAAATAAATAAAGAGAGAGAGAAAGAAAGAAAGAAAGAAAGAAAGAAAGAAAGATTGATTAAAAGCTGGACCTGAGTACAGTTTTTCACTGGGTACAGGTTCAGATTTCGGTTCAGAAAAAAATTTTTAAAAGGTTGAGCCAGAATGGATTGAGTTTGGATTGAGGCTGGGGTTTGGTGTGAAGACCTGCTGTCTGCATATAAGGTTTAAACCTTAACCTTGGTCAATTCCAAACCCTCTAAATTTTAGCATGCTGAATCTGCACTTGAACCTGAGACCATTTTTGGGGGTTTGGAGCTTTGAATTTTATTAATACTGTATTTGCTTCTGACAAATCTTACTTCAAAGGTCAAGGCATGTTGACATTTCTTTCAATGTTGTATCTTTAGCTTGAGATTGTATGTATGTAATAAAAGTGTAATAAACCCAGAATCAAAAAAGAATATTATAGTTAACATGTAATTCAAAAAAGTTGACTTTAACTTCATTTTTTGCAATGCTACATTTTTAAGCTACATTGATAGTAAATGACAAATCTCACTAGTTAAAAAATTTATTTCTTGTTTTTGTCACTTATTCTTTGTGTATTACTTGAGGGTTCTGCTCTGCTTATTATCCTTACTTTGGGGTTCAGGATGAGGGAGCAACTGCTATCTGGGAACCACTATCTGTAACAGAGGCAGAGAAGAAATAGTGTTCTGGAGGTCCTTATGTTCATTTTGGCCAGAACTCCACACAACTCCACCAACTCCACCAACCAAAAAGGAACCAGGAAGTGCCCTGCTACTATAGAACAGATGTGGATTGAAGTTGGGGGTGAACAGATTGGAAAGGGGGTTCAGGATGGTGAGTGGGAGGACTGGAAATTTTGACCAGCAGCAATAATGAACATAAGTTCCTTTTTCTGTAATGTATTAGTTTTAATGGAAGATCAATTTTAAACCTCTTGAAAGAGTTGAACCATGTTTTTAGAAATCAGATTCAAAGTTAGCTATTATTTTGTTTTATAGAGAGATGTGCCTCTGGGATGTGAATGATGGCAGATGTATTGAATTTACAAAATTAGCCTGCACACATACTGGCATACAGGTTAGTATCTATTTCTGTGGCTAAGTCAGCACTGTTTATTGCAAGTGTATGAATGTTTTGAAACATTGAGCCTGCATTTTTATGTGAAAAATGTGGTGAGGAGTAATAGGATGAGAAGACTAGAATTATAAAGTAAAAGTAGTCTTCATAAGAGGATATGGTTGGGAAGGGCAATAAAATAGAGGAGACTAATGGAGAAGGATGTAGGGTAAGCCAATTAACATTACTGCCTCTGTGGCTTGGGCTTATCCTGGTTACCCATTTGAGAGCTTGTGTTAGTCAGCTTTCTATTACTATAACAAATATCTGAGATAATCAACTTATAAAGAGAAAAGATTTATTTTGGCTCATGGTTTTAGAGGTTCCAGTCCATGATCAGGCCAGCTTATTGCTTTTAGGCCTCTGGTGGGAGTGTTGGATGCCAATGGTGGGTAGTGTGTAGCAGAGCAAAACTGCTCACCTTATGGCCTGGAGGCAAAAGAGGGGAAGAGGAAGAGACTGGGGTCTGATAATACTCTTCAACGGCATACTTGTGATGACCTAAAGACCTCCCACTAGGCACCCCCCTCCCTAAAGGTTCTATCACCTCCAAATAGCACAATCCTGGTACCAACCCTTTAACACAGGGACCTTTGGAAGACAGTTAAGATTGAAACAATGACGTAACTCCTCTACCACTTAAGTACACCAGATCTTAATACGTGGAATTCTTTCCTGCCAAAGCTTTTATGATTCTGTTGGTGATCAGTACAAATTGGCCTCCTTTTTGGATCATATCCTTTTTATTGTTTATACAGTTGGACTTTGGACTAATTTTTTAGGACTCTTTAGAAGAAATGGCCATTTAATATGCCTGGCTTAATCTGCAGAGTATTATTACATAGGAATTTCTGACACACATTCCTGATAGTCTTTCTTTTTCATAATTGTCAAATTCTTTCTGTTTCAGTTTGCTTATTGTTTACTGTGTGGAGTGTTGGGAGATTCTGAAACATGTAGAAAATATGATCAGTTATGGTCTTAATGGAAAAAGTAAGGGAAGAGAAAAATTTTATATTTATTGAGCAAATGCGGTGTTGCCATTTCTTGTATTGTTTCATTTAATCTTCTCCTTGTTGTTGGTAGGTGCTGTCAAGTTGGGTACTACTCATAACAATCCTATATACAACAGAAGGAAACACTCCCTGACACTACCATGCCCAACACTATGTCAGTGCTATTCATAGGATTTTCAATGACAGCTTGTTTTGGGATTGTATTGGGAGTGAGCTGCCAGGTCCTCCTGTTTTTGCAGTGCTGGGGATAGAACCCAGAGCCTCACAGAGTGCAGAGTGGCACTCTACCAACTGAGCTAAATCTTAGCCCTTTAGTTTTCCCTACCCCTTTACAAATTAAAATAGGAGTATCATTTTACATAAAAGAATACTGAGACCTAGAGATGTTAAATGACTCGTCCAAGTCTTAAAATAAGTCATTCCTAGCATCAGATCCCAAATTAGTGTTATCTGACAGTAGGGATTATGTTCTTTCTCTTACATCATACTGCCTTTCTTACAAACAAATTTGTTGAGAAAGGAAACCAGTTCTGACACAGATTAGAAAAGCAAAGGAAAATCTTTGTAGGAGGGTGGTGATTAGTATAATATAGGTCTTTCATAACTATTTCTTGTCCCAGCAAAGGCCTTTTAAGAATTGCTTCATCAATGTTTTTATTTAATAGGCACATATTTCTTTTTATCATGCGAAGAAATCAACAAGGTTTGTAAAGAGAAAAGCAATAATAAAATGATGTAGATTCATTGACTTTAAAATTTATTTTAATTAAAAAGTTATATGTAAATATCTTGAACTCATTGCACATAATTATTTTGACTTTTATAATTTTGATGTATGGCTTAAAAACTTTTGGGGTACAAGCCAGGAATGGTAGCACATGCCTGGAAAGCATACATGAGGCCCCCTAAACACATACTGCAAAAAATAAAACAAAATAAAATTTGGGTTAAATATGAAGAAAATTTTTCAGTTTTTAGTCAATGTATTTTGAGTTCCTAGTGTTTATCAGATCCTGTGCTAGGCATTCTGTGTGTAGGTTAGCAGCCATCTCTAAATAGAAGATGATTTTTTGGCAGATTCATTAGTATGGTGGCAGTTTCCTGTGCAATCCTCATTCAAGTTTGAAGGGAGCAATTTTTAAAAAATTTAATTTGCATACAGTATAATGAGTTTCACTATGAGATTTCCTTTCCTGTCCTGTCCTGTCCTGTCCTCCCCTCCCCTCTACTCTTCCTCTCCTCTCCTCTGTTTTGCTTTTCTGCAGTACTTGAGGGTTGAACCCAAGGCCTCACACATACTATTCAAGGACTCTGCCTCTGGGTTGTACCCTCAGTACATTTAAAATTTCTTTTTCTTTTTCTTTTTTTGAGGTATTTGGGGATGAACACAGGACCTTGTGCTTGCATGCTTTGCAAGTGCTGGACCACTGAGCTGCATGCCCAGCCCATTTCTTTTACTTATTGAGTCAGAGTCTTTCTAAGGTATACAGGCTGCTTCTAGCCTAGAACTTGTGGTCCTCCTGCCTCCACCTTCCAACTTTCCCATATTACAGGAGTGTGCCATTGCACCTGACTCAAGATGGGATTTTCAAACAATTGCTTTATGTGCTTTGTACTTGTTCCCTCCCTCTTTAACCCCCTGAGTTGCTCCCCTTCCATTAGTTCCCTCCTTCTTCCCCTCCCACTTATCCCCTCCCACTTCCACATAAATCCCTTTCTATTTTCCAATTTCAGATGCCTAAAATTATTTTATACACACACACACACGCACGCACGCACATATACATACACACATATTTCTCTTTAAGGTTGATATAACTTCTGTATATGAGTGAAAATGTGGTATTTCTTTCTCAATCTGTTATTTTACTTAAAATAATCTCCAGATTTATCCATTTTCCTGCAAATGACATAATTTCATTCATCTTTTCTGTTGAATAATATTCTGTTTTATATATATACCACATTTTTAAAGTTCATCCATCTGTTGGTTGACATCTGGGTTGATTCCAAATCCTGGCATTTATGAACAGTGCTGCAATAAACATGGAAATTCAGGTGTCTCTGTGGTATAAGGACTTAAATTCCTTCGGTTATATACTCAGGAGTTACGGTATGTTGTTATTTAGTGCTGTCGAGTTGTGTCAGACTCATAGCAACTCTCATAGGGTTTCCATTGGCTGATTATTTTGGGATTGCTTCAGGAATGGATTGCCATGTCTTTCTCCCATTTTTGCAATGTTGGAATCGAACCCAGGGCCTCAGAGACTTCAGAGTGGCATGCTACCAACTGAGCTAAACCCCAGCACCAGAAGCAGTGTATAGCTGGATCATATGGTGGTTCTATTTTTAGTTTTCAGAAGAATCTCTGTATTGATTTCCATATTGGTTGCAGTAGTTTATAGTCCCATCAACAGTGTAAAATAATAATTCTTCCCCCTCATCCTTGATTTGTTATTGTATGTTTTGTTGATGCTAGCCATTCTGACTGGGGTGAGATGGAAGCTCTGTGTACTTTGATTTGCAGTTCCCTGATGGTTAAGGATATTGAACACTTTTTCATATATTTATTGGCCATTTGTGTTTCTTTGGAGAACTGTCTGTTCAGTTCAGTTGCCCAGTTATTTTTTTGTGTGTGTGTGTGGTGTTTTGGTGTTTAATTTTTTGAGTTCTTCATATATTCTAGATATTAATCCTCTGTCAGATGTATAGTTGGCAAAGATGTTCTCCCATTCTGTGGGCTCTTGCCTTATACCATTGTTTCCTTTGCTATGCAAAAGCTTTTTAATTTCATGTAATCCCATTTGTCAATTCTTGGTATGATTTCCTTGGCTATTTGAGTCCTTTTATAAAAAAGTACATGCCTATTTCAAAATGTCTGGCTTTACATTAAGATCTCATCTTGAACTGATTTTTGTGTAGGATGAGAGATATGGATCTTTTTCATTCTTCTACTTATGGATATCCAGTTTTCCCAGCAGGACTTGTTGAAGAGGCTGTCTTTTTTTCAATGCATGTATTTGGTACCTTTGTCATAGATCAAGTGACTATGACTATACCTGTGTGGGTTTATTTCTGGGTCTTCTGTTTTGTTCCATTGCTCTTCATGCCTGGCTTCTTTGTTCCTTATTTGTATCCCTTTTATTTCCTTGTCTTGTTTTATTGCTCTGTCTAGGACATCAATCACTATATTGAATAAAAGTGGATAGAGTAGACACCTGTGTCTCATTCCTGATTTTGGAGGGAGTGCTTTCAGTTTTTCCCCATTTAGTATAATGTTTGTTATTGTTGTTGTTGTTGTTGTTAGGTGCTGTCGAGTCGAGTCCGACTCATAGCGACCCTATGTACAGCAGATCGAAACACTTGCCGATTCTGTGCCAGGCAAACCATCTTATTTATGTTTAAGCCCATTGTTG
>VMDO01038031.1:0-13856 GCA_007922755.1 Pedetes capensis
AGAATCAGAAAGACAAATGGTAGTTAACAAAGCAGGGACCGAGGGGATACTGATGAAAAGAGGGCCAAGTTCTAGTTAGACTGGAAGAATAAATTCGAGAGATCGACTGCATAGTGTGTGAGCCACAGTTAATATTCATATATTAAGCATCTCAAAATTACTGAAAGAGTAGATGTGAAATGTTCTCACCAAAAGGAGTATGAGTTGAAGTGAGTGTGCTAATTAGCATGATTGCAATTTTCTGTAGTAGGTAGGTAGATAGATAGATAGATAGATAGATAGATAGATAGATAGATAGATTGTTGTTATTGTTGTTGTTGTTGTTAGGTGCCGTGGAGTTGGTATCCGACTCATAGCAGCCCTCATAGGGTTTTCAATGGCTGACTGTTTCGGGATTGCCTTGGGAGTGGATTGCCAGGCCCTTCTCCCATTTTTGCGGTGCTGGGAATTGAACTCGGGGCCTCAGAGACTGCAGCGCAGTGCTCTACCCACTGAGCTAAATCCCAGCCCAGATAGATAGATAGATAGATAGATAGATAGATAGATAGATAGATAGATAGATAGATAGGCAGGTAGGTAGATAGATGATAGATAGATAGATAGATAGATAGATAGATAGATAGATAGATGATAGATAGATAGATGATAGATAGATAGATAGATAGATAGATAGATAGATAGATAGATAGATAGGTAGACAGGTAGGTAGGTAGATGGATAGATAGACAGATAGGTAGGTAGACAGGTAGATAGATAGGTAGACAGGTAGACAGGTGGATGGATGATAGATAGTTGGATAAATCAAAGCATCACATTGTAACACATAATATAAATGGGTTACTATTTGTCAATTAAAATTGAAGGTTAAAAAACCACAATGACTTTAATTATCTTCAGGCACAGCTGTTTGAAGATAAAGCTATATAAGTGCAATGATTTCTTATTCTTTCTATGTGATGGTTTAATATCAAACACAAACAAACACACATTAGGTATAATGAGAAAAAAGGGTTTCTTATTCCAATTTTTTGGGGGGTTGGAGATAAGGAAATTTCTCAGATCTAAATGATAGTGATACTCACATGACTTTGTGAATCTACTAAATCCCACTGAATTTATATACCCCAAAACAGGTAAAAGTTAAATTTCATGTTATGTTTTAAAAGCATGTTTAAAATTTATACCTTTCTGCAGGTAGAACATAGTAGTGTATTTCATTTTTCCTATTTGCTGCTCCCAAACTTACCCACACTTACCCCCCTTCCATTGCTTTTGCAGCTGGAATGCAAGGCTCTTTAGGTCAATTTTCAGATTAACTTAAAAATACTTGCTTTCCCAACCAAACTGCACTAAGAGAATCATATAATCAATATTTCATTTCAAGTGCAACCTATACTTCTTTACCACCCCTCCGCAGTGGCCTGCCCACTGACATTACCAAGATCTGATCATGCCTGCGATTTTTATTAGACAATCAACATCATAGAAGTCAAGGGGAATGCTTTCCTAAAATCAAGTGTTCTCCCTCCTGGAGTGTGAAAGCCAGGGCTGCATAAAAATAAGCAAGTTCTTTACAACTCCTTCTTAGAAAATAAGAAACCACTAAATTCCACTGGATTTTGCCTCTGCCTTCCAGTGGGACTGCTAGAAGATGGACAGAGGAATAGTATGAAGGCAGAAAAAGGCCTTTGAGTCTTCTTACCAGGATCAGAGCTGGAGGATGTGACTATATTAATTCTTTTAGGTTGTTATGACACAGGACCAAAGATTATAAACAGCAGGCATTTGTTGTTTGTGGCTGTGGAGACTGGCGTGTCCATGTCAAGGTGTCGCAGATTCTGTGTCTGATGAGGATGTTTTCCAGGTTCTCAGACGGCATTTTCTCACTGATTCCTCCCATGGTGGAAGGGGCAGGGGACTCTCTGGAGCCTCTTTTATAAGGACACTAATCCCATCCATGTGGGCTGGGATTTAGCTCAGTTGGTAGAGTGCTGCACTGCAGTCTCTGAGGTCCTGAGTTGAATTCCCAGTGCCACAAAAATGGGAGAAGGACCTGGCAATCCACTCCCAAGGCAATCTCGAAACAGTCAGCCATTGAAAACCCTATGAGGGTCGCTACGAGTCAGATACTGACTCGACGGCACCTAACAACAACAACAACAACAACAACAACAACAACAATAACAATCCCATCCATGGAGTCTACCCTCATGAACTCAAAACCTCCCCATGTCACCCATCTCTGAACATCTTCATCTGGGAGGTTGGGATTCCCAAGTGAGACTTTTTGAGGGTTATATACATTCCATCTCTAGCAGGGGCTACCTTATCAATGTTGATTAACATTCCTTTCCCACCTGCTCTCAGCTTTCATGTCAAAGACAAGACGATGTCTGATGTGCGAGTTTGTGGGTAAAATGTGAACAGATTGCCATCTATCCTCAATGATATGGAGGTTGTTGGGATATTGAAGACAGGAGGATGTCCTGGGTGAAGAATGAAGAGAATGTAGGTAGATTATTGAGAGGAGCAGAGGCATGCACTATAGGAATCATAATTTCTCTATGAAGATACATTCTTCAGCTATTAACTGTTCTGTAATGTAGGAAATTATCCAATACTTATCTTGACCCCTGATTGGTAATCAAGAATCTCCCCTCGATTGCCCAAGGAGTGACATCTGGTTTCACTCTCTATTTGAATGTCACTCTGAATTGGTTGCACATAGTCCCTTATGCCCCCACCTGTTTGTCATCTTGAGGCAGTTAAGGTAGTTACCAGAGGGCTATATAAATAAAGCTCGCTGTGCATGTGAGGCTGCTGCTGCTGCTGCTGCTGTGAGGAGGTGGCTGATGATGGTAATGCTGAGACCTTCGGGCTACTATCTTCCTGCTGGGAACTCTCCATCCACCCACCGATGAAGCAAGAACTCTCTCTCACCCAGACCACCAATGAAGATAGAACTCTCTCTGAACTCAACCATCAAGATGGCAATCAGGTGGGGGCGCGAGGGGCTGGGTGGAACCAAGTTAGGAATGATATTCAAATAGAGAGTGAAACCAGATGTCAGTCCTTGGGCAATCAAGGGGAGATCTTCAATTACCAATCAGGGGACAAGATGAGGGTTGGATAATTTTCTACACTGTGAGGCTGACATGCATGTGGTGTCCTGGCTTTCTGGGTTTGCATGGGTCTGGGCAACAGAAATCCCACCAAGAGGGCAGAGTGTACAATGAAGTGAGCATGATTTGAGGGAATTTATTTATTCTGGCTTTCTCTCTGTGGAGTTGCTGCCCATAGCAGATTCTCTCACATAAGTGCAGCAGGTACCATAATGCTGCTCTCTCCTTGTGATCCTCTCATTTTACTTCCTGAAACCTCATTCCCTTTCTCCAATAGGCAGTCAGATATGAACAGTGAGATCACTGTTATGGACTTCTGTGACTCCTTTGTATTTCCTCTAAAACCTACAGACCCTCTGCACGTATTTTCCCTGTGTGTGCTGGGCAACCTCAGAGAAACCCACAGGTGCCCTGTACTGTAACTGAGTCTCCATGAACCTGCTATGTTATATGGCAAAAGCAACCTGCATGATGTAGTTGCAATTCTGGATCTTGTGGTGTGGAGATTTGAATCACAAATTTCCGCATGAAAGGAAGACCAAAACTGATACTGAGGAAGAGGATGCAAGGAAGGAGGGAGAGATGATTTTTATTTGTTTATTATTCCTTATGTAAAGATATAAAGACCTTACTTTAAAATAAGGTCACATGCATAGGTGCTAGGGGTTAGGACTTCAATTTAAACTTGTGGAAAAATCTTTGTGTAAAAAACTTTGAAGACCAAAACCAGGGCCACAAGACACAGAATGCAGGAGGCTCCCAGAGGCTGGAAGAGGGAAGAGAACAGATAGTTTCTAAAGCATCCAGAGGCATCAGGCCTGCCACAAACAGACTCATGCCCCATTGCCAGGTCCAGATCCACTCATTATGGGTAGACAGAGTCCACACATGAGGAAGAGTATCTTTAATAAAGGCATTGGAAGGAAAATCCACTGAAAGGAGAGGAGTACTCCTAGCCTTGGAGGGAAAGTCTGCCGAGAGGGGAAGAGTACCTCCAAAAAGGTCTCTTCATGGAAAAGGACTTGGAACCCCATCTTTTCTTAAATTTTAATTGGTCACTATTGTAGATTTCTAGAAATATTAATGAAAAATAATCCTCTGGCTCTGTGGGCTATGCTAATTCAAATTGGGAGTTGACAAGCCTCAGGCTTTCTTGAACGGAAATCCTTGAATGACTTCCAACAGCGTAAACTCCTTAAACAAAAGCTCTTGTACTGATAGTTCTACAGTAAGCAAAAGCACCCATTCTTCATAACAACACACTCAATAGGGTGACTCACAGGTGGCAGTTAACTGCCCTAAATTCCTGCATAAAGATTAAGAATAGTCAATTGTTATAGGAAATGCAGATGCTCAGGTCATCTTGGTTTATTTCTTTAAAATAATCACACTTTGTCTCTGAGTTCTTCTTCCACTTTGATTGATTACCACCTGACACTCATGTGACAATTGATCAGGTGATTCCATCAATGCAACCAACTTCCTTGTCTTTTTCTGACCTTTCATAAAATTTAATGAATGGTAATTCTGTATAAAAAGGCTGGATAATCTGGAAATAAATGGAACAAGATCACACTGCCTCCAAGCTGCTGTGATTATTACCCACCGCTGACTCCTCATCCGCCTTCAGGAGACCGTGGATTCTATCTAGGCTGCAGCTGGTCTGCGGCACCCCATGAGACCTGTTTCCAATTTGTGACTTCCACAACCATAACATAATGTGTGTGAGAGGGTTTCTGTTGCTGTTGTTGTTGTTGACAAGTTTGAGTATTTGTTTATGGCAGACATAGGAAACACTGTGTCAATAGCCCTTTTCAATCTCTTGAGGATTAGTTTATACTTTGACTGACTAATAACTATGGAGAAGAGTAGAGGAGATAGAAAGATATTGACCCTTTTATTCTGCACTCCTAGAACATGGCACCCATAGACATTGTCAGCATATTGCAATTATCTCCATTATTCTGACTTTTTTTCAATGATGGAGATGGAAATCGTGGCCTCATGCACACTAGGCAAATGCTCTCTTGCTGAACCACATACCTATCCCACCTGCAGCTGTAACACTGTGGTGTCGGATCCCATCAGATCTAGGAAGCTAAGCAGGGTTGGGCCTGGTTAGTACTTGGATGAGAGACCGCCTGGAAATACCAGGTGCTGTAGGCTTGGGAGAAGGACCTGGCAACTCACTCCCAAAAAAATCCATCTGCCATTAAAAATCCTATGAATAGCAGAGAAGCACTGACAATATTGTTTCCCCTGTTGTATATTGGATCAGTATGTGTCGGACACTGACTTGACAGCACTTAACAAGAATAGCAACAACATACCTACCCCAGGTGCATCTATAATTAATGATTGCTTTTTATTTCCCAAGCTCACAAAAACTTCAGGTGATGTTTCTCTTTATAACATCATGCAAGAGGTACCAATTTTTGCATTTTGGATGGTCATGGTGCAGATGCTGAGGTGGAGTTGGAATGGGTGTCTACAGGCTCATGTAGAGGAAATAGGTTAGGCAGCTTGACAAGGAAATGACAGAGCTTTTTATTAAAGCCTCTGTCAACATCAGGGGAGCTGTGGAGTGTATGAGACCCTGTGGAGAATGACCTTGGAGAAGGGACACCAAGGTAGCTTTTATGTCCACGAAGCACAAAAGATGAACCCTAAGAGATTCTTCCCAGTGACTAGGCCACCAACAGAGTTGCTGACAGCTGCAGCCTATTGATAGAAGCCCTGAACTATATCCTTCAACAAATAACTCAATGTCAAATGCATCCTTTTAAAAGGGAGAAGGGTCCTCAAAAGAAAATTATAGTGATAACACAATAATGGTGGACATCGAAGATCCAAATGCTTGCTTCTCGGAAGCTAAGCAGGTCCAAGCCTGGTTAGTCTTTGGATGGGAGACTGTCTGCGAATACCAGGTGCTGTGGGCTTGGGAGAAAGTACCAGAAGCCCAATCCTGAAACAATTGGCCATCCAAAATCCTATGAATAGCAGAGAAGCACTGACAATACTGCTGGCTATGGCACAGTGATCAGGGAATATTTTGTCTTTTGTACATTGGGCTATGAGTCAAACTTGACTCAAGAGAACCTAACAATAACAACAACAACAACATATTAGTTGGTCATTCCAAATCTATGAGGTGGGTATGATCATGATTTTGTCACAAGTTCAAATTAAAGTCATAACTCCAAACACCTATGCAGGTGACATTTGAAAGGAAGGTCTTTACATCAGGAACAAATTAAAAATGAGGTCATAATTGGTAAATGGATCCTAAAGCAGATGCCCAGTATCATTATAAGAAAGAGGCTGTGGACACGTTATCTACACAAAGAGGGAGCTATGTGAAGATGGAGGCAGAGACTGGTGTGATGGGGCTCCAAGCCAAGGGATGCACAGAGGCCCCAGGAGCTGGAGGAGGCAGGAAGGATCCTCTTCTGGAGCCCACAGAGGATCTTAGGTAAAATTGTTAGGAGCCAAATGGTGATTCCCAAAAGTTTGTCTATTTTGTGTCAGTGACAACTTATGAATGGTATTTTTTTAATGATCTTTTCATATGGAATCAGTTGAGGAACTAGGGGAGAGAGCATCCTGGATCAGGGTGGCCCTAAATGCAGTGACAGTGTCCTTATGAGAGACAGAAGAGGAGACACAGATGCAGAGGAGAAGCCACAGGAAGATGGATACAGATGCTGGAGTGATGGGGCCACAAGCCAAGGGTGCATGGGTTGTCCCATTCCATGAGGAACCTTACCCGTCTCTGGCTACCCAGTCATCCTGAGAGCCAAACAGGGTGAAGGGAGGTGGACTAACTGTGCAATGCTTGGGGGTGCAGCATCTTGGGGCAACATTTTGCAGCACTGGGAATTGAACTCGGGACCTCAGAGACTGCAGAGTGGCACTCTACTGACTGATCTATATCCCAGCCCCAACATAGTTCAGTACCCAAGAAAGGATGTATTAATAAACATTTAAAGTCATTAGAGGTAAAGGTGATTTTTAGCTATCAAATAACAGTGCATTTAAAACTCACTCTACCTCCCATTCTCCCTTCTACACTGTTAAAACAGGCATTTGAACACAATTGATACTGCTTTCTCATTTTCAAAATCCATAATGGATTTGAGAAAATATTTACAAATATATTCCTTTGCAGACCACGTATTGTATATATAATAAGTGTGATATACCCAACTTTCTAAGCCAGTAAAGGTAAATAATCATTTGCAAATGCAAGTGGCCTTGGGATGTTGCTGCTAATAATTCTGTCCATCATTCTTATGTTTTTCCTGATTCATCCATGTACCATTTAAATGCAAATAAGGATCACCTTCCCATATCTCTGAAAATTAAGTCCCATTTTGAGTGAAAATGTACAACCATAGCTTAATATTAGTTCACGGAATTATATTCACAATAGTTAAATCTCTCCAATAATGCTGAGAGAGAAGTCTAAGTGGGGATTTCAATTCAGCCTTGAAATATTTACTGCTCTTATGGGAATGGCACTGTGGTAGTTAAAAGAGCAAAACCCAAATATGTCCAGGAGCCAATCTCTAGGACCTGTGAATATGTTTCCTTCTAGGCAACAACAATGGGCAAAAGGGACATTGCAAGTATGGTATAATTCTGACTGTTGAAATGGGAAAATGATCTTGTATGACCCAGGTGGCTCAAAGTCATACCAAGTGTCCCTATAGAGAGGAGCAGGAGGGTCAGAACCAGAAAAAGAGATTCAAGGACATAAGCAGAAATACTGCTGGTCTAGCCACACACACAGGAATGCCAGCAGCCCCTAGAAGCTGGAAGTGGTCTCCTGGTCCTTGCACTTTGCTTTAAGCTTTGACCCCTTGACTGTAGCCCAATGAGACCCACATCACACATTTGGTCTGCAGATCTGCAGTGTTAGAATAAACTGGTGCTGTTTTAAACCCATAGCAGTTGCAAATAGATGTCTCCCTGTATTGCCTCCATCATGATAATTTCCATGCATGGTGCAGACTTGAAGGATGACAGGGGTCAGTTCTGCATGCCTTGGTGATGATGACTGGATCATCCTTGAGCTCATGCAAGAAAATAGAATTATACATACATTAGTTGCCCACATACACACCATATGCTGTAAGCAAAATCTAATTGCATCTTTCAGCCATAGGAACATGCACCTTTATTTGGCTGAAAACTAGATAGTAAGCAGCTCCGGCAATACAGCAGTACCTCAGGACCCAAGCACAATCCATTACGGGAGGCTGCTAGAATACAGTTCAGTTCAAGTGCCAAGGACTTTTGCGCCATAGGAAAAAAATGTAAATGCATTTACTGTTTCTGGCACCAGACTTAAAGGCGACCTCCCACACTGGTGTGCCACTCCACCACTTAGCAATGAGTTCTTTTATTAATTCAATTCCTGTTATGACTGTTTTCCTTTTTCTTTCCATTTTAGCTCTAGGAAGTTTTTTGGATGCTCAAGATGAACATGAAATTGTTGTTGTTGTTAGGTGCCATCGAGTCGGTATCTGACTCATAGGGACGCTCATAGGGTTTTCAATAGCTGACTCTTTCAGGATTGCCTTGGGAGTGGATTGCCAGGCCTTTCTCCCATTTTTGCAGTGTTGGGAATTGAACTCAGGACCTCAGAGACTGCAGTGCAGTGCTCTACCAACTGAGCTAAATCCCAGCCCTGGACATGTAGTACACAGATGTAAATAGATGTGAAAAAACCCCACAAGATCTTGAACCCAGCAACAGGACACATCTTTACTGCATGAAGTAAAGCATGCAGAGTGAGGCTCCCGCCTTTGTTTCACCAGGCAGTATGGATGGTAAGCATGGCATCTTATGCAGATTTTAGCATAGTGATAGAGTATTGAGCAAGTCATAAGCACTAAGTCAGAATTCTGTTGTATACTAACTGAAAGGGCTGGGATTTAGCTCAGCGGGTAGAGCACTGCGCTGCAGTCTCTGAGGTCCCAAGTTCAATTCCCAGTACCGCAAAAATGGGAGAAGGACCTGGCAATCCACTCCCAAGGCAATCCTGAAACAGTCAGCCATTGAAAACCCTATGAGGGTCGCTATGAATTGGATACTGACTCGACAGCACCTAACAACAACAACTAGCTGAACACCAAAATGTTCGAGCTTAGGTCCCCCCTAATTTGACTGAGTTACCAGGTAAGAAAAAACACAAAGTTAAAAACAAAAACCAAGACAGTTGCCTGGTTATCCCTGGGGGAAATATTCCTCCCTTCTCTGCTGCATGCAATCCACTGCCAGGCACGCTCTCAGAATGCAGAGATGGAGGCTCTTCTATGATGCATTTACAGCAGCCAGCATGAAGATTGATTCTCCCGCATTTTAACCCGAGCGGTATAATCACAGCCTGCAGATCACCTTTCCCACCTCACACCTCCGCCAGCCCCAAGGCAAGGCAGTCTGGGGGCCACCTGCTCAACCTTAATTACAGCTCTGATGAAGACAAAGTATGTTTGGATCTTTGCTATTAAGCAAGATATCATCACTCAACCACCAAGGTAACCCTCTCCCGGGAACCAAAGATCAGTGTATCCTTTGAGTGATGTAGCTCTACCCTGTTGGCTGCAGGGTGCTCCACAATTATTAAATATCTATGAACTTTTCCAGCCGTGATAGATGGGTTCTAATTGCAGAGTGATTGAGTGTCTTTGAGACGTATGTTCAGGGTGGAAAAAGGGCAGAGGGTGATTTTTCTGAGCCAGAATAATTCAGGACGCTGGAAAATATTACTCAGAAATGACCTGGCTCCACAAAGCATTTTTTAAAGTACCAGTGATATATTATATTCACAATGCTTTGTATAGACCAATTCTAAAATGTCGGTTCTTTGAAAGGAAACCTCACACTCAAGCAACATAGTTTAACAATGAATCATGGTTTTAAATTATATGACAAAAATGTCTGGTCATCATTGTGTGGTGTTTGCACCACAAAAAGGTAAAATGCAAAATTATAGAATTCTAAAAATATGTAGATTGTAAAATAAAGAATGTAAAATAACGTGTTTTGTGATATTATAAAAGAGGAGATGGAAGGCAGAAAATCTGATTTTTTAAGGACATTCTATTCAGTTTTAGTATTATCATCTTCAAACAATGGGGCTAAAATTGAAAATTTAAAATGTCACTTATGCCAGATTCAATATAATCCGTACTAGTATACTGAGAGATTCATAGTATATAAACATTGAATATATTTATTTAAGTAGTAATACTAGTAGTAATAGTAGCAGTGGTTGTTGTCAGATGCCATTGTGTGGGGTCCGACTCATACAAACTCTATGTACAACTGAACAAAACACCCCCCAACACTATGCCATGCACATCATCTTTTCATGTTTAAGCTGTTGTTGCACACCCTGTGTTTCTTCTCATTTTGTGTCATGCTACATCAGCAAAAGAGGGTCCTAGGGCCTTTACTCCATTTCCATCATTAAGGTCAACTTTGAGGAGGCAACTCTTCTCCAGTTGTTCCTTGAATACTTTCCAGCCTGGCAGCCTCATTTTTCTGCATCCTTTTTGACAGTGCCACTCTGCTATTCATAGGGCTTTGGGAGTGGGCTGCTGGGTCTTCCCTAGTCTGTCCTAGCCTTGAAGCTCAGCTGGGGTGACCCTGCTGGTGTCTGAAACACCAATGACATAACTTTCAGCATCACAACAACACACCAGCACCCACAGCACACCAAGTAGACAGACATGTGGGAGATTTCCCTAGGAGGATTCACAAATAGGACATATAAATGTATATTTGTTTATATATTAACAATGCATGCATACACAGTTATATACTATATAAATAGTATACTATTACAGTTCAGATCTTAAATGTTCCCCAAAAGTTCATAATTGGCCCATGGCACAGCAGTGTTCAGAGGTAGAACATTTAGGAGGTGACTGGGTCATGAGAGGCCTGACCTCACCATTGGATTAATCCATACATGGGTTCATAATTGAATGGACTAAGGGAGTTGGTGGAAACTTTGGAAGATGGACTTAATTGGTGGAACAAGGTCACTGGGGACATGTTCCTGAAAGGTAAAGTTTTCCCTCAGCAATGTTCTTTCTCTCTCTGTGATTCCTGGCTACCAAGAGATGAGGGACTGCTATACCTGCCCTTCTGCCATGATGTTCTGTCTCATCACTGTCCAACTGAACATTAACTGAACACTCTGAAACCATGAGCCCAAATAGATAAACTTAAACTAGGAGCCCACATAAATAAACTTAAGCTCCTTCCCTTATGGTGATTTTCACAGCAAAAGACAGCTGACTAACACATATGATAAGAAGATTTAGTAACATATCATAAAAAGTCATGATCCATACAATCACGTTTTGAGAAACAATATAATCCATATATATAGTTGGTCCAAAGCAACGTGTCTTTCAATTTCTTCAATTATGGCACTGGAGACAATTATTGAGTATACCATGGACTGCCAAAAGAACCAACAGATCTGCCTTAGAAGAAGAGTGCAACCAGAGTGCTCCTTGGAAGCAAGGATAGCCAGACTGCATCTTACATATTTCGGACATGTAGTAAGAGGAACCAACCCCTGGAGAAAGACATCATGTTTGGGAGAGTGGTGGGTCAATAAAAAAAAGGAAAACCCTCCACCAGATGGATTGACACAATATCTGAAACAATAGGCTTAAACATAAATAAGATCTGTGCCTGGCACAGAATTGGGGAGTGTTTCATTCTACCGTACATAGGATTGCTATGACTCAGACTCGACTCGACAGCACCTACAACAAAATACAATTGGTATCAAATTACTTGATCTCCAAGGGATGTTGCAGGACCTTAGTTTTCATTAAGTAAACTCTCTGATGTTTGCATAACCACAAAACCATCCAATATCATCTAAAGTTGCACTTCTCAGAATATACTCCTATCAGTATGTGATGCGTGGCACCTTTATATTATATAGCATCAATATAACTTGATGTTGCATGTAAAGGAATAAGTTTATTTATTTTTAGAGTTCTTTTGGTCTATATATCAATAAATGGGACTAGAATGTTGCCCTTCCCGACAGCACAGATAAGAAACTGACCTTTTGCTATATTGGTTAATTTATCAGTGAGCTAAAAATTATCATAACTGAAATAGAAACATAAGAAGTCTCTATAACACTATGCTTTCCTCCCTTGTAGGTGGCTGGTACCCATCTCAGACCCTCTACAATTCAAATCACTGGGTATGTCTAAGATCTTCATTTTGAAGGCATTATACAATTTGTTATGGGCTGGGATTTAGCTCAATTGGTAGAGCTCCATTCTGCAGTCTCTGAGGTCCCTAGTTTGATTCCCAACACTTCAAACATGGGAAAAGGGCATGGCAATCCACTCCCAAGCCAATCCCAAAACCATCAGCCATTAAAAACCCTATAAGGGTTGCTATGAGTCGGACACAACTCAACAGGACCTAACAACAACAACAACATACAATTCATTGATAAACAACCAAAAGTGTGAGAATCCCTTCTTTCCTAATTGGTTTGAAATCAACTTTCAGTTTATATCTTAAGAGCCTTAGATACTGGTGATGATTTTGTCACTATATTTGCAGATATTTTGGCTCATTATACACTATGTGTTTCAAGGATGGATTTATAAAATGTGAATATGAATGCTGGCAAGACTACCATAAGAAAGATATGTTATTAGAAATGTCACACTGAGTTGCTTACCTTTACTCCAATTGGAATACAAAGAGAGGGAAAGTACATAATTTAAATCCTGCATCAATTTTCATATACTGTGGAAGTTATATTTCTTCATTAGTCTTAAAGGCACTCATTCTATAAGCTGAACATATTATCAAAAACTGTATTAGCTTCTCACAGCTGATGTGAAAAAGTACCATACTGGAGCAGCAATCCAAACAAACAAACACATCAAAACCTCAAAATATTTCTTCCAACTCCTGTGGACTTCCTGGCATCCATTGGCTGGTGACCCCACCACTCCAGTTTCCTCTCTCCATCTTCACATGGCTGTAGCTCTGAGCCTGTGTCTCCTCTTCTGACTCTTACAGGATGCTATCACTGGATTGCAGGCAACTCTAAATCATGATGACTCCATCTTTAGATCCTTATTTAAACCTGCAATGTCTCTGTTTCCGTCTGGGGTCCCAATCAAAGGATTTGGTGATAGGCACACAGGCATATGTTTTGGAGTTCACTATTCAATCTCTTCTCATTGTATTCCCCCTCTTTCCCTTGGCTCCACCGGTGAATGTTCCTGCCTCTTATAGCTCGTGCAGCCGTGGGGCCTCTGGGTGTCCCTTGGCTTGTGGTCACATGACTTCAGTCTCTGCCTCCCTGTTTGCATGATGGATTCCTTCTTAGTATGGCTATGTTCAAGTTTCCCTCTTCTTATAATGAAACTGTGGTGGTTTGTTTTAGGTGTCAGCTTGAGTCCATTAAACAGTACTCAGATATTTGGAAAAATGTGTGTGTGTGTGTGTGTGTGTGTGTGTGTGTGTGTGTCTATGTGTCTGTATGTGTCTGTGTGTGAGACAGAGAGAGAGATAGAGCCTTTCTGCAATAGATTGGTGATGAGTGATGTGCTGTGGTACGTGCCTGGAATCCCACCAAATTGGGAGGCAGAAGTGGGAGGATCCAAGTTCAAGACCAGAGGCAGCCTGCATAACTTAGTAAGACACTGTGCCAAGATAAAAAAT
>VMDO01038032.1:0-13843 GCA_007922755.1 Pedetes capensis
CTTAAAAAAGGAGGGAAATTTCAACACATGCTACCACATGTATTTGTGACTGGCTAAGTGAAATAAACCAGTCACAAAAAGACAAATAATGTATAATTACATTTATATAAGAATATAGCTAAACTAGGGTCTGGGAAGGAGGGGATGGGGACTTGTTTAATGGTATGCAATGTAAGTTTTGCAAGATGCAGTTCTTCTGCGGAGTGGCTGCACAACAAAGAGAACATACAGTACTACTACCAAACTCTACAACTTTTTAAAATCGGTTGAGGTAATAAACAAAAATTGGTTAAGATAAAGCCGAGCACGGTGGCTTACGCCTGCCAGTAATCCCAGTGACTCCAGAAGCAGAGGCAGAAGGATCTCAAATTCGAGACCAGAGGCAGTCTGCATAATTTAGCATAATTGGGCTGAAGGTACAGCTCAGTGGTACAGCACTTGCAAAGCATGCAAGCATAAGGCCCTGGGTTCAATCCCCAGTACTGCAATAAATAAATTAATTAATAAAAATGGTTAATAAGTTTAAAATGATTAATATAATATTTTTATTAGCATTTTATTAGTTTAAGACTTCTTAAAAAGTAATCTTAAACAGCCATATTACCTTTACTTTCCAGCATCATTTTGCACTCTGGAAGATACCAGCCGCCTTCATCTGCTCAAACTCTTTCACAGCATCATAATTTCTGTAGAAATCTGCATACGCCTTCTTTCTTGGTTCAGCCACACCAAACTAAAAAGTAACATAACCCATTAGGATGCTTATTTTTCAGATTATTAAAAATTTAATATGTTAAGACAAAGTAGATCACAACATGTTTGTGTTTGCATTCACCGTTTAATTTGAACCTTAAGTTTGCTAAGACAAGGGACGGATAGGACACAGATGCAAGGAAAAGAAAGTAGTTTCATGGAAAACTAAACATCAAGAGGGGCCTCTTTGCCTAGGGTTAGTATGCCTTTTACTGGCTGGGTGGGCTGTTGGGCATGTTTGTATATGTGTCTGGTAGAAGAGAGGTATAGACTGTCAAGAGCCGGAAGTTACCCAAAAAACTCAATGATGTCCAGGAGTAGATGAACAGCTTTCCCTCCAAGGAATCCTAAATATGCCCACAACTGACACATAGCAAAAATATTCTGGTTCAGCTGAAGCCACAACATAAATTTTAAAGGAGACTGAGGTTGATTTAGTAACCATCTGCCTCTGAAAGAAAAAGGAAACTTTCTATCTTGGAAGAATAGTTTGAGGTAATGTATACTTCAATATATAAGCTCCAGGAGTAGACACTGAATCATATTACAAATGAGGGAATGGACCCAAGATGATGGCTACTGATCACTTTGAAAGATCACTTTGAAAGAAAGCTAACATTGCAGCATCACCAAAGAAAAGGATGGGGAAGAGGGGCATTCACTTTCAGTCCTTGTCCTCCAGTGCCCCCCCCTGCAATTTCTGCATATAAAAGGGAGGGAACAACACAGAAAGAATGAAGATTCAAAAGAACAATGTGGAGTTTAAGTGACTTAATCAAGGTCTAGGAAAAAGCACTAGCTGCCAGGTAGCTCAAGCAGGATACATACCCAAGTCTGTGATTTGGCAAAGGTTTTATTCTTCACAAAACACTGCTTAGTGGATTTCAATATGTGGGTTACAAAGCAAATTCAAATCTCATTGTGCATATAAAAACCAGTAAAAATTCAAGTGCCAATTGACATCAGTGAGAATGCTACAGAAATACACAGTAGCAGCCGGACGCGGTAGCCCATGCCTATAATCCCAGGGGCTTGGGAGGCAGAGGCAGCAGGATCACAAGTTCGAGACGAGAGGCAGTCTGAGTAACTTAGAGAGACCTTGTCTCAAAAAGTAAAAGAAAAAAAAAAAAAGGGCTGGGGGTGCAGCTCAGTGGTCCAGCACTTGCAGAGCACGCAAGCGCAAGGCCCTGGGTTCAACCCCAAGTACCGCAAAAAAAAAAAAAAAAAAGAAAGAAATACACAGTATCATGCTATTTGATGGAGTAACACAGAAAGAGCCCTCTACCAGTCACTTTTACTGCTCCATCTTCTATTCAAATTCTCTATGTCTTACAGTGGGGACTGGGGTTTAGCTCAGTTGGTAGAGTGCTGCACTGCACTCTGGTACCCTAGGTTTGATCCCTATCACTGCAAAAATGGAAGAAGGACCTGGCAGCCCACCTTCAAAACAATCTGCCATTGAAAACTCTATGTATAGCAGAGAAGCACTAACATAGTGGTAGGCATGGCACAGTGTAAGGGAGTGTTTCATTCTGTTGTACATAGGGTCGCTAAGCAGCAGCAATATCTTCTAGTGCTAAATCAAGAAGAGGGAGCCTCACTACCACCCTCTGAAGTCAGCTAAGACCCTTCGATACATGCAGTTGTTAATTTTATGTGCCAACTTGACAGGGCTAAGGGAAGTCCAGACAGCTAGCAAAACATTCTTTTTTTCTTTTCTTTTTCTTTCTTTTTTTTTTTTTTGTGGTACTGGGGTTGAAGCCAGGGCCTCGCGCTTGCATGCTCTGCAAGTGCTGTACCACTGAGCTGCACCCCCAGCCCATTTTTTAACTTTTTGAGACAGGATCTGCTAAGTTATACAGATCGCCTCTGGTCTCCAACTTGCCATCCTCCTGCCTCTGCCTCCCAAGCTCCTGGGATCACAGGCGAGTGCCACCGCGACCGGCACAAAACATTATTTCTAAGTGTGTCTATGAGAGTGTTTCTGGAAGAAACTGGACTAAAGCAGCTCTCCCTTCACCTATGTGGGTGGATATCATCTAATCCACAACAAGCTTAACAGAACAAAAAGGTGAAAAAAGGACAAATTCTCTCTGCCTGAACTTGGACATAATTTTTTTGTTGTTGTTTGGTTTTTGTTTTGTTTTGTTTTTTGCCTCTCAGACATCAGAGCTCTTGGCTTTCCCACTCTGGGACTTACATCAGCAGTGGTGCCTTGATCCCAGAACTTTGCACTGGGAAGTATACCACCAACTCCTCTGGTTTTTAAGACTGAATTATACCACAAGCTCTCTTGGTTCTCCAAATCACAGAGGGCAAAGACAGTGTGACTTTTTAGCCCAATAATCTCATGTTCCCAATAATCTCAATTCCCATAATAAATTCCTTTCTAAAACACACATATTCTGTTGGCCTGTTTTTCTGAAGAACCCTAATATATTACACAACTATAAACACTTTGTTAGAAAAAAAAATATTTCTCATTTAAAGAATTTGTGAACATCAAGACAACAGAAAGGAATAGGCTGTTAGTGAACCCAAGAAATGAAAGCAGTGATTTTATAATCTCATCTAAATTATTATATTACACTTTAAATAGAAGGTTTATTTTAAGTCAGAAAAATCTGGACTTCAGCAAGAAAAGCATAAAAATTATCAATTTAGGTCCTCCAGATCATGAGTAACCTGAAAAACCATAAAATAATCCATACCTCAAGTCTTACATGACAAATCAATATCTGAAGACTTAGAACAAGCCTAAGTTATATACTAGTAATTAGGAACGCTAGGAGAAAATTCCATATTTGATCCAAAGGCCAACTTGCCTCTTAAAGTCTAACTCATATTCAACAGACTAACTTAACCAAAAATTAATTAGTGGATTGCTACTTCATGAAAACCTGCAGCCGTACTACTGTGGCATCCAATCCCTTCACATCTTGGAAGCTAAGCAGGACTGGGCCTGGTTAGTACATGGGTGGGAGACAGCTGGGGAACACTAGGTGCTGTAGGCTTGGGAGAAGGACCCAGCAGCCCATTCCCAGAAAATAATCAGCCACTGAAAACCTATGAATAGCAAAGAAGCACTGACAACAGTGTTTCATCTGCTGTACGCAGGGTCACTATGAGTCAGACACTGACTGGATGGCACCTAACAACAACAACTTCATGAAAAGGATACAAAAAAACAGGCCAAAACCAAGATGAGAGAGCACCACAAATCTTGAAAGCACTCAACTCTAACTAGGTGGGGAAAAAGAGGAGGTAAGCATCTACTAAGACAACCAAAACTTGACTCCTGTGTTGTAATTAAAATCTGGGTTCCTCAACACCTTGGGAACCTTCCTTCTGATCAAACACTGATAGATAACTCTAAACAAATACCTTATCTCATTTACCAAGGATTTTTTTTTCATCATAAAAGACCATGTAACTGGCATCATCCCACCTTTTAATAGAAAAGACAAGAAACACAATTTAATGGGAAATACAATGTGCTCAATGCTTTAAAACAGTCTGGTATAAAGTGCTTAAAAACCCAGGAGAGCACAAGCAGCCTATCAAAAGGAATAGGCTACACTCCATAGTCACAACTTTTTAGCAGGCCTTGAAAGACAAGAATTTCCAGAAAATGAGATAAAAAACATTACCGGCACAGTCATAAGCATGAAAGAGAAAACTGGCTAACAGCAAATAATTCAGAAGGGCTTTTGAGTTGGGTATATTATAAGTGATAGGGATGACAATGGAAAGGCACAAAGGGTAAACTGGAAAGGGTCCTTGAATCAAGAGTAAGTTTTAGTATTAGCCTTTGGGTGTGTTTCAAGTTACTCACAACCTATCAGCAGGACATGAAACCAACGTAGATGGTTCCAGCCAAAACATTGAAAACATAATAGAAAATGTTAGAATGCACCACATATAGTTTTCTTGCATCAAACCATTTCAGTTATACATACATACATATTTACAAATTCTCTACACATATGTGTTGACTGAAACACAATACAAAAGTGTATTTTCTACTATAGATCAAAACTTTAAAAACCATTATACAATGAACGCTGGTAAACCAATGACATAACTAGATATACTTAGGGATTACAAGTTAGATGTTGTAAGGACCACACAAGAAGTTCCAGGCGTGCTGGCTCACACTTATAATCCAAGCAACTCTGGAGGAGGTGGCAGCAAGATCAAGGTTCAAAGTCAGCGGCAGCCTATGTGACCCAAGACCTTTTCACAAGATAAAAAATAAAAAATGGGCTGGGGGTGTGGGTGCAGCCCAATGGTAGAGCACTTGCAAGGTATGTGTGAGGCCCTGGTTTCAACCCCCAAGTTCCATCAAAAATAAAAAAAAGAAGTTCTCAGGTGTAGGACACTGCCTAGAGAGGCAGTTCGCCCCGGGGCCTATCTAGGCTCCCTTGGAGGACTGAGGCTTGTTCCCCAGGCAGTCACCTTTGCCCTACATCCTGGAACTCAGGGTCCTCAAGCTCCCCAAGATGGCTCTGGCATCTATTCTTTGCCTCCACCCCCTCAACACCAATTGGCTGTTTCAAAACCCCAGAATGGCTCCTGATTGGACCATTCTGGAGCCACCCCTGATTGTCTACTTTTACAAAACCAAATTTGAATATCCCCTCTGATTGGCTGAAACCCGTATGAGGTGACTACCTCTGATGGGTCCCTGGCAAGCCCCAGAGGAGTATATAAGGGTGGTACACAGAGCAGTCTGGGTCCATTCCATCTACTGGGACAGACAAGGAAGAAATAAAGAGCTGTTGGAGAAAAGCATTCGGAGTGGCGTCTTCCTTAGGAAGAAAAGCAAGGAGCTGCCATGGGCAGAAGCGTCTGAGCCTGCCTTTCTCAAGGCTTCTCAGAACAGCCGTGGGCATAAATCTCCTTTCCAGGCGGCGCGGCTCTTGGGTGCTCGGCTCCCCCTCACCAGAAGACGGGTCTTTGGCCACCGGTTCCCGGGGTTCCCGCTCACAACCAGAGTGAGTCCAGCGGCAGGGCAACGCCCCACACTCAAGGTCTGAATTTTTGGTAGTACTAATGATAAAGCCTAGGAATGAGTTCCCCATCAGACTTACTTATC
Organism: Pedetes capensis; assembly: GCA_007922755.1. Lineage (NCBI taxonomy): Eukaryota > Metazoa > Chordata > Mammalia > Rodentia > Pedetidae > Pedetes > Pedetes capensis. The sequence continues at coordinate 5,852 of VMDO01038032.1, forward strand.
CACCCATCCCTTCTTCCACATTTATTTCCTGCCCCCCCCCCATGATAGGCAGCAGGATCTCAAGGACTAAGCAAAGGATTTACATTATGCTTGACTTTTTCAAAGGGTCTCCCAAAACATGGACTCAGTACTTATGCCCAGTGTTTCTCCCCCTCCTCTTTGCTGTCCAAGTTCTCCCTAACCTTCAAGGCTCAAATTCCACCTTCTCTAATAAAGAACTGATTCAAAAAATCACTCTCTACACAAAACTACATTCTTTATGTAGATCTTTCCGTATCTAATATATTTAACCTCCTTTCTGACTCTAAGTTCTTAAGGACAGAGATTTAGTCATTATCTTTTATATCTTCCAAGTGCGTGGAACTCTACACTATATAGCACTGTTCTGAATTTTAGATGGTTGTTGTTAGGTGCCATCAAGTCGGGTCTGACTCACAAGGAACCTATGTACAAAAGAACAAAACACTGCCCGATTCTGTGCTTGGCACACAATCATTTTTATCTTTAAGCCCATTGTTGCAGCAACAGTGTCAATCCATCTTGTTGGGGGTTTTCCTTTTTTTCAGTGATGTGCCACTCTCCCAAACACGAAGTCTTGCCCAGGGATTGGTCCCTCCTGACAACATGTCCAAAATACTTAAGACAGTATCTAGCAATCCTTGCTTCCAAGGAACACTATGGTTGCACTTCTAGGACAAATCTGTGGGTTCTTTTGGCAGTCTGTGGTATGTTCGAAATTTGTCCCCAGAACCGTAATTCTGAAGCATCAATCCTTCTCCTGTCTCCCTTACTCAATGTCCAGCTTTCACAACCACATTATATGACTGAAAATACCATGGCATGAGTCACACACACCTTCGTCTTCAATGTGACATCTTTAATGTTCAATACCTTTAAAAGATATTTTGCAACAGCTTTCCCAATGCAATGTGTCTTTTGATTTCTTGACCACTGCTTTCGTGGGTGTTGATTGTAGAACCCAGTAACACAAAATCTTGGACAACCTCAGTCTTTTCTCCATTTATCATGAAGTTGCATACTGACCAAGTTGTAAGGACTTTTGTTGACGTTGAGGTGCAATCCATACTGAAGGCTATGTTCTTTCAACTTCATCAGTAAATGTTTCAAATTCTCTTCACTTTCAGCAAGCACAGTTGTGCCATCTGCATAAAGCAGACTGTTAATGAGTCTTCTTCCAACCATGATGCCGGGTTCTTCTTCATAAAGTCCAGTTTCTTGGATTATTTGTTCAGCATAAAGATTAAAGACACACGGTGAAAGGACACATCCCTGACACACATCGTTCTTGACTTTAAATCAGTGTTTCCCTGTTCTGTTCGAAGGACTTATTCCTAGTCTATATGTAGATTCCTCATGAGTACAATTAGTGCTCTGGTATCCCAATTCTTCACAAAATTATCCATAATTTGCTATGATCCACACTATCGAATGCCTTTGAATAGTCAATAGAACATAGATATCCTCTGATATTCTCTGCATCCGGCTACTATCCATCTGACATCAGCAATGATGGTCCAGGTTCCATGCCCTCTTCTGAATCCAGATTGATTTTCTGGCAGTTCCCTGTTTATATATTGTTGCATGCACTTTTGAATGATCTTTAGCAAAGTTTTGCCTGTGCATAATATTGATGATATCATTCGATAATTTCCACATTTGTTTGGATCTCCTTTCTTGGGAATAAGCACAAATATGGATCTCTTCCAGTCACTTGGCCAGGAAGCTGTTTTCCAAATCTCTGGGCATAAACAAATGAGCACTTCTAGTGCTGCATCTGTTTGTTGAAACATCTCTACCGGTATTCCATCCACTCCTGGAGCCTTGTGTTTTGCCAATTCTTTCAAGGCAACTTCCACTTTGTCCTTCAGTACCATTGGCTCTTGATCACACACCTCTTGAAATGGTTGTTCATTCACCAATTCCTTTGGGTATAATGACTCTGTATTCCTTCCATTTTCTTTTGATGTGTCCTATGTCATTTAATGCCTGCAGCCATAACCCTGCAGCATCCGATCCCATCAGACCTCAGAAGCTAAGCAGGGTCAGGCCTGGTTAGTATTTGGATGGGAGACTGCCTGGGAACATCAGGTGCTGCAGGCTTGGGAGACAGACCCAGCAACCCACTCCCAAAAATTAATTCACCATTGAAAACCCTATGAACAGCAGAGAAGCATTGACAATAGTGTTTCCCCTGTTGTATGTAGGGTCACTATGAGCCAGACAGCAACTCAACGGCACCTAACAACAACATCTCATTTAATATTTTCTCTGTAGAATCCTTCACTATTGTCACTCGAGGCTTGAAATTTTTCTTCAATTCCTTAAGCTTGAGAAAAACAGCATATTCTTCCTTTTTGGTTTTCTATCACCAGCTCTTTGCACATGTCATTATAATATTTGATTTTGTCCTCTCAAGCTGCCCTTTGAAATCTTCTATTTAGTTCTTCACAATTTCGTCATGTCTTCCTTTTACTTTAGGTGCTTGATGTTCAAGGGCAAGTTTCCATCTCTTTTGACATGTAATTTGGTCTTTTCTTTTTTCCTTGTCTTTTTAATAACTTTTTGCTTTCCTCATGAATGATGGCTTTGATGTCATGTCTCAATCTGTCAGGTCTTTGATCCTTCGTGTCTAACCCATCCAATCTGTTCTTGAGGTAGTCTCTGAACTCAGTTGGGATATACTCAAGGTCATACCTTGGCTCTCGTACACTTGTTCTAGTTTTCTTCAGTTTCAATTTGAACTTGCATATGAGCAGTTAGTTGATGGCCTGATTCATCAGTACCTCATCTTATTCTGACTTTTGATATTGATCCTTTCCGTTGTCTCTTTCTACAAATGTAGTCAATTTTCTTCCTGTACGTTCCATCTGGTGACTTCCATGTGTATAGTCACTATTTATGTTAGGGAAAAATGTACTTGCAATGAAAAGGCCGTTGTTTTGGCAAAATTTTATCATGAGATCTCCAGCATCATTTCTGTCACCAAGGCCATATTTTCCAACTACTGAGCCACCCTCTTTGTCTCCAACTTTTACATTCCAGTCACCAATAATTATCAGTACATCCTGATTACATGTTCCATCTATTTCAGATTGCAAAAGCTGGTAAAAATCTTTCATATCTTCATTTGTGGCCTTAGTGGTGGACGTGTAAATCTAAATAATAATCATATTAACTGGCCTTCCTGGTAGGTGTATGGATATTATTCTATCACGGACAGCATTGTACTTCAGGACAGACCTTGAGGTGTCTTTTTTGATGATGAATGCAACCACATTTTTCTTTCATCCGTCTTTCCTGCATAGATAACCACACGATTATCTGATTCAAAATGGCCCATGCCAGTCCATTTAGCTCACTGATGCCTAGAATGTCAATGTTTATGCACTCCATTTCCCTTTTGACGATTTCTAATTTTCCTAGATTCATATTATTTACCTTCCACGTTCCAATTATTAGTGGATGTTACAGTTGTTCCCCCTTGTTTTGAGTTGTGCCACATCAGCAAATTGGAGGTCCATTCCTGTTATTAAGACAGACTCTACTTTAAGTAAGCAACTCTTCCCTAGTCATCTTTGGAGTGCCTTCCAACCTGAGGGCACTATATCTGACAGTGTTTCTCTGCTATTCTTAGCATTTTCCATAGTTATTCCATGAGTGGGTTAGCCATGTCCTTCTCCCTACTCTGTCTTAGTTTGGAAGCTCAGCAGCAAAACTGTCCACCATGGTGGCCCTCTTCGTACCTGTAATACTAGTGGCATAGCTTTCAGCATCACAGCAACCTGGAAGACTCTAACTCAACTGACACTTTTAACGGACCTATTTTTGTGTCAGACACTTGACAATGGGATGCCACAGTTTTTTTAAAAAAGGGGGAGATAAAGAGACATGGTACCAGTCTTCATGAAGCTCAGCCTAGTAGAAATACAGACACTGAACCAAAAATTATAAGAAGTTAAAAAATCTGTGAATTGTCATGAGCTACTATAACATGAACATAAATATTATAATAATTTTTAAAGATGTATAAATATATGAATTATTTAAAAAGAGGTATAATGTTAAAACCCATAAGGCACAGCATTAAAATACAACTGTGACAGTTCTTCAAGATGCCACACTGAACTCCTACCTTCCCTGCTCCTCTGCATACTTATCCTTCATTGAGGACAAGACTTTGTTCCCTCAAAATTCAGTTGAAGTCCTAACTTCCAATACCTCAAAATTTAACTGTACTGGGAACTAGTTAAAGAATTAAGTTTAAGCCAGGCACCATGGCGCACACCTATAATCCCAGCCACTGGGGATGGCGAGGCACAAAGATCACAAGTTCAATGCCTGATGACAGCCTCTGCAATTTAGCCAGACACTGTCTCAAAATCAAAAAGGGATAGGGATACAGCTCAGTGATAGAGTACTTGCCTAGCATGTGCAAGGCCCTGGGTTCAACGCCCCAGTATTGCCAAAAACAAAAACAAAAAAAATTAAGTTTAAAATGAGCTCTTTAGGATAGGTGCTAACCCAGTATGACTGGTGTCTTTATAGGAAGAAATTCAGCCACAGTCATGTATCTACTCAAAGTATCATGTGAGGAAAGACAAAGACAACAAATAAATCCAAGAGAAAGGACTGAGAAGACATCAGCCCTCACTACAGACTTCTATAGTCTGCACCAACTGTAAGAAAATGAATTCCTATTGTTTAATCCTCTCAATCTGGTTCTTCATTATGGCAGTTCTAGCAAACTAATACGGCTTCCTATGAAGACAGAGGGCAAACTATCAGGGGACTATGAGGTACTTCCAGTCACAATAATGTAAGAGCAGGGAACGTAAGAGGAAGGAGCACGTTAAGGAGAGAATTTCTTTAAGACTCTTTAGTTATAAAAATATACTTTTAAATAAACACACTGTGACCTTAAGCAAAATGTAAAAAAAAAAAAAAAAATTAATAATAACAACATACCTTATACAAAGCTGCAACCCCCACAGAGACAAACAATGCTCCAACAATATGCATCCGAAGACGCCTGGCCAGAAGACCCCGCATCTGAGGTTTGGTCAAAGCACCGGAAGCCATGGTAGTACTAATCCTTCACTGGCTTAAAAAAAAAAAAAAAAAAAAAGAGGTATAATTCATTTTAGTACCTAGAGATCTGGGGTATTAGTGGACTGACTCTTCCCACAACTAAGATGTTTCAGTGACTTAGCCAGCTTCATCATTTCCCCCCCTCCTCTGCTATGCTAAATAACTATTCCAATTAAACCCGGTATTATGGCACAACCAGTAACTGGAGTACAAAAACTACAATCAATCTCATCCAGCCACAGAAAAGATAACACCTCTAGGGTGGTAATTACAAATGCTAACCCATTTATAGCACTTACCCTGACAAAAACGTTTTTGCGACAGCCTCTGAGACAGTAGTTAAGTTGCCCGTGGTCACATGGCAAACAATTAAAACTCAGACGGGGGCCCAGGCGGCGTTGAAGCTAGCTAACCATCACTCAATCCAGCCTCCGCGGGCCGCCCCGGCAGACCTGCGGCTAAAGCGGCTGGGGGGTTGTGGGAGTCGTCGGCGTCTGAAGTCAGCTGCACGATGCCCCCTGCTCCAAACCCCCGACTCTAATAGCAAACCAAGAAACATGGGACAGGGCCCAGCGCCGGTGCTGCTGGCTGCTTCACCTGCGCTCCCCCTAAACCTTACCGCTCGCTGAGGAAGAAACCGCCACCCCGTTCCATGGTCAAACACTGGGGCCTGGTAGCGCAAATGACGTAATCAAGGTCACACTGAGAGAAAACGGCCTGGGAAACAGGCCCGCCTGGCCAACTCCGAAGGCCGCTGGCTCTTCGAGACCCCAAAGCCAACCCGCCTTCGCGGAGGCGCCTTGGTGCTCGCGACCTCCCGCCTTACCCCACTCTGCCTACCCGCCGCCCTCCTGGAACCGCCGCGGGGCGGACGAGGAGATGACCCAGCCTCCACCACGGCCGAGCTGCGGAGTCACCACTCAAATCTAAGGCACACACGGGGCGGAAGGCGGCAGCTGTGAAAACACGAACGAGGAACACAAACACAAACCGAGCTCACCTCAAAACCAACGTCCTTGCCGGCTGATGGAGAAATGGGGACGGTGTCCCAGCAGTGCGCAGGCGCAGAAGTGCCTGGAGACGCCACGACTACGGTAGCCGAAGGAGTCCAAAATGTCTTGGCTCTCCTCCAGCCGTTCGCAGCTAAAGCAAAGTGACAGGGTCAGCTTATTCCCTGTGCGACCTTGAAAAAAAGGGCTTGACCTCCTAAAATAGTTTCATAGCTTCTTTAGTAAATTAGAAATCTCAATCTTATTTATATGCCGAATTATTATGAATTTATTAAACAATTCAAAGATATTTAATGTGAAAAAAATTTAATATACTCCACAAATGCAATACAAATTATCCTAGACCAAAGGATTGCCCAAACCGTGTGCACAAACCAACATTATCATTATAACTACATTTAAGCGAGTAACTGAATGTTTTGAGTAAAGGGTGAAAAAGCTGACTTATGAGCTCCGAACCTAACAAATGAGACAAACATTAATACCAATCCCATGAAGTGGGAGCAAGGGGGAGAGGTGACCCAGCTGTCACAGAAGCAGTTATCTGCCTGACAAAGCTGGCCAAGTTTTAATGGAATGAGTATTTGTATTGGGCTCTTAATAAAAGATAAATGTTTTTGAAAGAAGGGAAGTTTATGGAAAAAGGTGTAGAAGAGGAAGGCTCTTGAGTTTATAGGTGTGTGGCTCAGATTTTATTGAAATAAACTGGATTTGCAGGGTGTTATTAGGTCAGCTGAGAAAGCACTGTGGAAGATACACAAAAGACGTGATGTTGATTGAACATACTTTCATTGTGCACCTACTGTGTTCCAGGCTTTACTATAGAGGACAGATCTTCAATGAGGTGCCTTCTTGTTACAGTCTTTGTCCTCAACTTGTTAATAATTTGGGAAGTGAAACCTTTCTGCTATACCAGTAAGTGCTAATTCAGAGTCAGAACTGGTTTGCACCTCAGCAACATTTTTTCAAGCCTCTTACCAAAGATCTACCCAGATGAAAGTGTTTACATGAGATTTCTCTAGGCAGTAATTTGTTCTCACTCCCTTTCCATCCCCATCCCCAGCACTGAGCCAAAAATCAGTCTTTCTTCCTTTTAGGTTGATTTTCTCAGCTACTTTTCCACAATGATGGAAAGCTGACCAGTGCAGTCTTAGAGACAGACTTAGCTCATCCTGACTAGCACAGGAGTTTTTTTCCCTAGGGGGTGGGGGATGGGGGTTCTTTTTTTTTTTTAAGTGTCTGTTTTAGAGAATGTGAAAATAAAATGAGGACATCAACATGCCATAAACTATATTGATTACCACAATATCTTCCAAGTTGAAGACAAAAGGAAAGTATGGAGCCCTACCCTCTGGGTTAGTCATATCCCTAACTCCAGCAATGCTCTCCAGAGAAGGTGTGAAGAGGCCCAGAGTTTTGAAATGCAACTTATTTGTTGCTTAAGAATCCTCCAGCTTCTGGCCTGTTGTTGTTGTTGTTGTTAGGTGCCGTCGAGTTGAATCTGACTCATAGCGACCCTATGTACAGCAGATCGAAATACTTGCCGATTCTGTGCCAGGCAAACCATCTTATTTATGTTTAAGCCCATTGTTGCAGACACTGTGTTAATCCATCTGGTGGAGGGTTTTCCTCTTTTGCGTTGACCTGCCACTCTTCCAAACATGATGTCCTTCCCCAGGGATTGTTCTCTCCTGACTACATGTCCGAAATATGTAAGACGCAGTTTGGCCATTTTTGCTTCCAAGGAGCACTCTGGTTGTACCTCTTCTAGGACAGATCTGTTGGTTCTTTTGGCAGTCCATGGTATATTCAATAGACATCTCCAGCACCACAATTCAAAAGCATCAATTCTTTTTCTGTCTCTCTTGTTCAA
>VMDO01038033.1:0-13817 GCA_007922755.1 Pedetes capensis
CTATATAGTAAAAGATAGAGAAGACTTGGATGGGAAACTTAGATAGGAAGGGGGGAGGGGGGAAACATAGAGGAGGGTAAGGGGTAACCTATATGAATAATGCTTATCAAATTGCATATATGAAAATTGTCACAACGAAAAGCATGTCAAAATGAATCACATTATGATGTACATTAAAAATTTCTAATAAAAAAAAAAGCAAAAAGTACTTTTGATATTAAAAATTTGGGAAACAGAAGAAAAAGAAAGAAAAAAATGCATGTCGGATCTCACTACTGAAAAACTACTGCGCTGAATATTTTAGTGTCTTTTCTTCAAAATTTTTACTGGCATGAGTTGTTATTGTAAGCTGGGTTGTGGCACACACTTGTAATCCCAGTACTTGGGAGGCTGAGGCAGGATTGTGAGTTCGAAGCCAGCCACAAGTACATAGAGAATTCCAAGACAGCCTATATTACGTCGCAAGTGTATCTCAAGTACTACTACTACTATTGGGCTGGGATTTGGCTCAGTTGGTAGAGCGCTTCGCTGCAGTCTCTGAGGTCCCGAGTTCAATTCCCAGCACTACAAAAATGGGAGAAGGGCCTGGCAATCCACTCCCAAGGCAATCCCGAAACAGTCAGCCATTGAAAACCCTGTGAGGGTCGCTATGAGTCGGATGCTGACTCGACGGCACCTAACAACAACAAACTACTACTAATAATAACAATAATAACCTTATTATTTTTATGTGTCTGTTGCTCCTTGCACAATTCTTTTTTGTGGCACTAAGGGGCTGAACCCAGGGATTTGCATGTGTTCTATATGTGCTCTGCCTCTAAGCTGTACCTCTAGCTCCTTTTCATTTTATTTATTTGTTTTCCATGTTTTATCTTTTTTTTTCTTTTTTATTCTTTTTTTTTTTGTGGTACTGGGTGTTGGACCCAAGGTCTCACACTTGCATGCTTTGCAAGTGCTGGACCACTGAGCTACCACCTCCAGCCCTTTTTTTTTTTTTTTTTTCTTTTTTAACTTTTTGAGACAGGGTTTTGCTAAGTTACGTAGACTGCCTCTGGTCTCAAACTTTCGATCCTCCTGCCTCCTCCCCCAGAGCCACTGAGATTACAGGCATGCGCTGCTGCCCCCAGCTATGTTTTAGCCTGAGACAGGGTCTCACTAAATTATGCCAGCTGCCTGTGATCTTGAACCTGCAATCCTACTGCCTCCTCCTCTGGAGTTGCTGGGACCACAGGCATGCATCACCATTCCCAGCCCTTGCACAGTTCTGATTCTCCTTCATGAATGTGTTTGTGACTTTCCTTTTTCATTTACTGTAAGCAGAAGAGGGACACAACAGGTGAGCAGGAGGTGAGGGCAAAGGCGCGCAGGCCGGCAGTCACAGCATGACAGAATGTTGTCTGAGAGCCAGGTGGCTCCCACCCTGGAGCTCTGTATGCCTGGGCTACAGGCTAGAAATTTGTTCTGCAAGCCACATAGGGGCACAGTATCCAGCCTATAGATGGCAGCTAGTACACGTCACATACACCTGAGTGTGAAGATGCCAATGCCTCTTGATCAGTTGTCCTAGTGGCCCCATGTACCACAGAACAAAACACTCCTTGACCCTGTGCCATGGCTGGTCCTATTGTCAGTGCTTCTCTGTTCTTCATAGGGTTTTCCATGGTTGATTGTTTCGGAAGTGAGCTGTCTGGGCCTTCTCCCTAGCATGTAGTACCTGGTATTCCCAGGTGGTCTGGGTCCCAGGCCCAACCCTGCTTAACGTCTGAGATCTGATGAGACTGGATGCCAGGGCAGTAATATAACTGCAATTGTGTACGAGGCCATGGCGTCAGGCGGGCAACAGAGAGCCATTACGGGTTCCTAGAACATTCAAGAGGGAAGGTAAGGGCATCTGAAAGAAGGCAGAAGGGCAGTGGGGCTAGAAGAAAGGACATAGATGAGTAGAACATTGATATTCTCCCCAAAGCTGTACAAATGTTGTGATTCTAGGTTCCAAAACCAAGAGATCAGCAAAGGCTTTGAGTTGTAAAGGCTGAAAATAAAATTGAACGATTTCCTGTTTGGTTTTCGGATTCTCTTTGAGAGCCATTTCGGGTAAGAGAAACTTACATGACTATCCTAAGACAATCTTGAAATATATATCATTAAATTTGCACCTCTGGTATACAGGGTAAGTATCCATAGGGCCACATCTTCTCTTTTCTTCCTTTCTAAAGCTGGGGGCAGAGTGGTGGGCGACCCTGACACTTTGAGGCTGGACCTCACACTTTGGGGTGGAGTCCACGAACTGTATCCCTGAAACATGTTGCTGGTGACTATCTCCCAGGTGGTTACCTGAGCTCCTACCATGTTCAGAGCATCTGGATTATAATTATTTACTCCCATCCCTCTCCTTTAGTAATCATGAATTCCTGGAGAGCAGAGGAGAAATCATGGGGTGCCTTTGTGTTCTGAAGACCTGGCACAATAGCAAGTAGATCAAGTGCTCAATAAATGCTCCTTGAATGGAGATTTCAACTGGACATGTGTATACATTCACCTATACATGAATGTGTTGTTGTTGTTAGGTGCCGTCGAGTCGGTATCCGACTCATAGCGACCCTCATAGGGTTTTCAATGGCTAACTGTTTCGGGATTGCCTTGGGAGGGGATTGCCAGGTCCTTCTCCCATTTTTGCGGTGCTGGGAATTGAACTCGGGACCTCAGAGACTGCAGCGAAGCGCTCTACCAACTGAGCTAAATCCCAGCCCACATGAATGTGTAGAGACATGTATACCTTCAGGTGTCTGCATGGAGCTAGCTCCTAAGTTGTGCTTGACCTTTCGTCTGGCTGTCCTACCCCCATTCCTCACCATGGCCAGTTCAAGAGAAAGACTTCAATTCAGCCAGGCATAATGGTGCATGCCTGTCATCCCAGTGGCTTGGGAGGCAAGGCAGAGGCAGGAGGATTACAAATTTGAGGTCAAAGGTAGCCTGCCTAACTTAGAAAGACCCTGTCTCAAAAGAAAACAAAGTGAAAAATGGACTATGGGTGCTGCTCAGTGGGAGAGTGCTTAGAAAACATGCACAAGGCACTGGGTACTGAAAAAAGAAAGAAAAGAGCAAAGAAGAGTAGAAGAGAGAAGAAAAGAGAAGAGAAGAAAGAAAAGAAAGGAAGAGAAGAAAAAAGGAGAAAAGAAAAGAGAAAAGAAGAAAAGAAAAATGAATAAAGCACTTCAATTACTTATCAGTGCCTTACCCCCTAAACAGGTGGGCCTTGCTTTGTGCAATTGTTTCCAATAAAAATTCCTTACAGAGTAGGTTTTATATCACTGAGTCCAATTCTAAATCTACCTAAGGGATCTATTATTCAATGCATCTTTCACATATACTTTTGCAAAGCGAATATAATTTCCATAAAGTGAACCATCAACGTTAAACTTACCTGTTTTCAAGTCCAAGTTTCATATATCAGGTCTCCTTAAAATTGGGCCAGGCCCACCTCAAACTTTGCTCCTCCTCCATGGCAGTTATAGGGAGGATGTCCTTGTTCGTTTGTGCAGGGCGAGGGGACTGGATGCAACATGGGGTGGGATCTATGTGGTGATGCTCCCAGGGCCTCAATCCCTGGGGTCCACAGGATGCTCAGTAAGAATGAGTGTATTGTTTTGACCATATCAAACACAGAAGTTTTCAAAAATAATGTAAATAGCTCAACATTGGCTCCATTAAACCTGTCCATAATGTATAACCCTGAAGAGGGATCTTAATAAGATGGGACTCTTGGGAGAGGGCTGAGAGATGACAGGCTAACCTGGCTTTAATGGCAGTGGCTTTGGTTTAGGACTGTGATTTTTGTTTCTCTCAAAGAGAAGACCTTGGCTGGGGACCCAGCTTGTCTTTTCAAGGCGTTTTTAACTACTTTTTTGGCCACATGGTTTTAAATGTCACCAGTGGAGTTGAAAACAGTCAGGGAGAATGTATTAATTTTCCAGGGCTGCCACAACAGACTCAAACAACAGAGCTTTATTTCCTCCAGTTCCAGAGGCTGCAAGTTCAAGGTGGAGGTGTTGGCAGGATTGGTTTCTTCCAAGGCCTCGCTCCTTGGCTTAGAGTTGGCCTCCTTTTAAAGTGCCCACCCCGGTGTTTTCCCTGTGGTGTTGGACATGAGGAAACTTTTGTCCCAGTGATTGTTGTTGTTAGGTGCCATCAAGTCAGTATCTGACTCATAGTGACTCTATGTACAACAGGCGAAACCTTTTTGTCAGTGCTTCTCTGCTATTCATAGGGTTTTCAATGGCAGATTGAGTTTTGGGAGTGGGTTGCTGGGTCCTTCTCCCAAGCCAACAGCTCCTAGTGTTCCCAGGCAGTCTCCCATCCAAGTACTAACCAGGCCCGACTCTGCTTAGCTTCCGAGATCTGACGGGATCAGATGCCACAGGCAGTCCCAGTGATTACAGAAGTAAAAACAAAGACGAGAGCACAAACTCTCAGGGAAAAGTTTTAATTGGAAGAAAAAAGGGGTCAAGGAAAAAGGCGCTGCACTGGATCAAGGGAGATTCAGATTACCACCAGCAGAGAAAAAAAAAAATACAAAAACAGGCATTTTATTGAGGGGCACGATTCAGCCCACATGAGAATACTTTGCACAGCCCTGAACACATCATCCTACCCAAGGTAGGTGGAACACGCACACGGGGGGCCAGAAATATAGTTGTTGTTGTTAGGTGCCATCGAGTCGGTATCCGACTCATAGCGACCCTCATAGGGTTTTCAATAGCTGACTGTTTCGGGATTGCCTTGGGAGTGGATTGCCAGGCCCTTCTCCCATTTTTGCGGTGCTGGGAATTGAACTCGGGACCTCAGAGACTGCAGCGCAGCGCTCTACCAACTGAGCCAAATCCCAGCCCAAGAAACATAGTAACCACTGGTTATTAACCAACTTTCCTTCAGTGATGGCCAACGGGTCAGGAAATAAGTCTGCTCTCTTATTGCGGCAGGCAGGGCTGTGAGCCTGCAACCTGTCTCTAAGATACCAGGCATCTGTCCTCCCAGCCCATGTAATTAATTCTCTACGCTGAGGTTATTCCCTGGTGTCGATTCCCACTGCCCTCTCCAGCCACCGTCCTGTGGTGCTCTAGGGGCCCAGACAGACGCAGGTCCAAGCCAACAGGCCTGAATTCATAATTCAAAATCAACCCATCAAAACATTTGCTTTTACTTTTAACCCCGTTGTCCCCCGAGTGGAAATGTTCAGACACACCGCAGAGGAGAAGAATATGACAGACAAAAGTTTGCCCACAGCCGGCAGCCCCTTAAACATTCTAATCCCATTCTGGATCTTTATGCCTGGCCAGGGGCTGCCCTAGAGGCTGGGCTCCTCCCCGTTGCCCCCTCGCAGCATCACCCAGCTTTGTCGAGCGCAGCTGCCTGTTGCTATGGTGATTTGGTTACGGAAGGGCAACGCAGGGCACCTAACCCGAGTGCTTTTTTAACCAAACCACATGCTTATTAAAAGAAAGGAGAAAGTTTCCATTAAACTATCTGGGCTGATTACATTTGGAAACTTAATGTGTTGACTCAAATAATTCCCATTGAAATGAACCCCAGCAGGGCTCCGAGTTCACCGGGGGAACAAATACCTCTGCTGAAGCTTGGCATTTTAACCCTGTTTAACATTTTAATTAAGAAGGGAAAGTTCGGTGTCATTTGCTTTCCTGCGGTCTCCAGGAGCCACAGGGGACACGCTTAAGAATTCCCCCAAGAGGAGGGCAGAAAGAAATACATTAGCTAATCAGGGATGAGGCAAAACACTCATATACAAGATACATACTCTACTCCGTTGCTCTGTTGGCCAACTTTTCTATTGCCCTCCTCTTTCCAGAAGCATTTCTTAGAAGGGGATCAGGAGTATACCTTCTTTCTCCTCTTCTTTTTAAAAATACTGTGAATTGAGAATCACACTGTTGCCCGAGTCTTTTCTATACAGCCAGAGAGGCGAGTAGAGAGCCATGGAGCTAAGGCCCCACTCTTGGGAAGTGCCCAGAATTTAGGAACTTTACAAAACTTGTCCTCAAATCCTCATTTCATAACTATTAAAACTCATCCATTTCATTAGCATTTCCTTTTTCTAGCCAGGCAGGCACCCTGGGGAATTTTTCTTGGGATGGCCCAGCTAAGGAAAAAATATTATCTTCCTTGGTTTGTAAATGAGCTTGTGAAAGGGAGTTTAAAACAGCAATCCAGGACAATGGCTGGCATAGGGAGTCCAAAGGCAGTTGGTAAGTTTTGTCTACACTGGGCCAGGCTATTGGGTTAGTAGAAAAATTGCTTCTGACCAGAGGATGCATAAAGATTTTTTGTATCTCTCCAAACTCAAACAGCAATCTAAAGAGGCTTTCTCTTTATTTGATTTTGTTTTGCTTTGCTCCGAACCCTCAGTCCCATCCTGAGTTTGCTGACACTTGTGAGCCCCTCCCATTCCTGGCTTTGACGTCGCTCCATCCTCAGCCCAGCCCTGGGTGTGAGTTTACTTCCCCGGAACCCTCCTGCCCGGTTTGGCCTGCTGTCTCCTTTGGGGCCCCCAGGGAAAGCAACACCCCATAACCCCCTCCGTCTCCAGACCCAAAAGGGATGGAGAACAACTGAACTATGTGTTAATTGAGTTAAGGCGCTTTCTCTAATGAAATAGTGGCTTTCTCCATAGCAACGGTGATTAGCCCAGGCAGAATGGCGGGTCTTCCACGGCCTGTCTGTCTGGGAAGTGATTGCCACTTTACAGAACAATTCAGTCCAGATAGAAGTTGATTGTGCGCATTTTGCCTGAGCTGACTGCTCAGGTCACACTCCCCAAAGCCTCTGTCCCTCCCTCGCAGCGCTACGTTCAAGCTGCTGTGGGAGAGGGAGCCTCAGATACGTGCATGGAGCGGGCCTGGGAAACGGGAGCTGTTTGGAGCTGGGGTGGGGGAGAGAGAGCAGAGCTTCGCTCCTGGTCAGGGGATGAGGAAGGAAAAAACCCCAGTGCTTACAGCCTGAATGTAAGTCAGCTCTAAAGAAGCCTCATGCTTCATTAAGCAGCTTTAAAAGCCCAGAGGGGGTAAGGTAAATTCCCTTTCCATTTCTGTGCATCTTTCAGAAGCACATGGCGCTCCTATTTTACGCGCTATAGGGTAAGTGGTTTTCAAAGTTGGAGGGAGGGAAGGGGGCAAATAAATATTATCTGGATGAAAACAGGCAGAGCAGCGTGAGATCATGGTCCTGCCAGTCCCCGGGATCCCAAATGGAGGGTGGGAGGCTCCCCTGTTTCCTGCTTCCCTCTCGTCCTCCTTTCACACCTGTGGTCCCTTTTTCTTCCCCCGCCCACAGGCACAGAAGCTGAGATCACCGGAATATGTGCTGACCGAACACCGCGGCCGCCACGCACCATGGACACGTGCATGAGAAGGGTTGATCGAGGCTGCACCCTGGACGCCAGGGGCTAGGAGGTAACTGCAGGTTCTGCTCGTGATTAGCCGAAGAAATAAAACGGAACTGCGATTTGAAAATCTAGACTCAAGCTTGAACACGTCCAACACACGTTCTTCTCCTATAACGGAATCGGCCTGAAATGTGTCCGGTTTAAGGGGCTGAGCTCTGGAATGGAAAGGCTTGGGACTGGACCCTGGCCCCGCCACTCAGTCGTGTGCCCCCACACAAGGGGCTGAATCTGTTGGGGCCTCAGTTTCCCTATTTGGAAAATGGAGATGAGAATAGTACCTACCTCATAGTATTGTAAAGGATTAAGTGAAAGATTTACTTCCCCGCACAAAAGTGCTCAAGTAATAATGGTTTGCCTGCAGCTGTAGCCCCGTGGCATCAGATCCCATGAGATCTCTGAAGCTAAGCAGAGTCAGGCCTGGTTAGTACTTGGATGGGAGACCTCCTGGGAACACCAGGTGCTGTAGGCTTGGGAGAAGGACCTGGCAACTCATTCCCAAAAAACAATCAGCCATTGAAAACCCTATGAACAAGCAGAGAAGCACTGACAATAGTGTTTCACTTGTTGTACGTATGGTCACTATGAGTTGGATACTGACTTGATGGCACCTAACAACAGCAATAATGATTTATGATTATCACATGGAATGGTGCTGCTACATTTGTACACACTCTAAGATTCACAGAGGGCTCTTTGTACCACCTGCAGCAGTCCTGACAACCTGTGCTGTGCTGATGGCCCTGGCTCTGCCTTGTGGAGGAAGGTCAAAGCCCCTTCCCTAGGCACTGCCAGGCCAGGCAGAAAAGGCCAGTCACTGGCTATGAAACAAACTGAGAAATCCAAACTCCAAAATCCAGCCCTGGGGACCAGGTATGTTCTAGGCCATGAGATACAAGGGTAACAAGACCCTGACAGTCCTGCCATCCTATGGCTGACAGATCAGGCAGCACCAGGGGTGAGTTTGTGGGGGCCTCTCAGGGGTACAGAGCAGGATAGGAGGTGACTGCCTTAGGCCCAAAGAGCCCAGGCAAGCTTCTTGGGGATGCTAGCTTCTATCTTTGTGAACAAAACTGAAAAGATAACATACTTAAAGGGACTTGAAGTGCTTTGATAACTCTAGAAAACAAAAATGCTATTTATACTGGCATAAAGTATGACTTTTCACACTTTCAAAAGTGTTTGAAGAAAACTGGATGAAGGCCACAAATCAAAATATTTATAATGCTGAGAAATTTGCATGCTACTGTGATTTGTTTACTACTTTAGAAGATAAGTCATTTTTATTATTATTATGCTAGTAATACTATCACCAAGAATTTCCAATCCTAAGAGAAAACTCCAAGTTCTAAACAATATACAAATCACTTTAAGCACTTTAAGCCTTCTAATTGTATTTTGTACACTGGCCCATTATATGAGTATTTAATATGAAGATGCAACATCCTCAAAGGCATTTGCCTGAATAACTGTAGGAGCAGCAAGGACAAATTAATGCAGGCTTCAGTGGCCTGCACGCCACCCTGAGCAGATTATTCCTCCCAAGTGGGCAACTACACCCTTGGAGTGTGGGACTCAAGTGTGTTCCAAGAACTAACATCATCAGCCACATCCGGGAGCTTGTTAGAACGGCAAGATTTCAATACCCTCACCCAGGCCTATGGAATCAATGTGAACGAAAAGTCACACATGGTTACCCAGTGAAAGACTACATTTTCCAGCCTCCCTTGCAGCTATATGTGGCCACGTGTCTAAGTTCTAGCCACGGATGGGTGAGCAGAAGTGATGTGTGCAACTCCTTAAAGAGGAGGCTTACTTTCCCTTCTTGCTTCCCCTTTCTTTCTAGCTGGACATGAGCATTAGGGCAGGAGATGGAACAGCCCTCTTAGACCACAACTAGAATCCCCATGCCAAAGAAGACAGACAAAGGAGAGGCCTAGATATGTGATGATTCTACAATTTATCACACCAGCTTTACCTCTAAACTACTACGACACTTCTTTATTTCTACATCTTTTGTGGTGCTGGGAACAAGAATGTTACAATTTGTACATATTTTATTTCTTATAGACTGTAAGCCTTTTGTGGACAAAGACACAATCTTATTTATTTTTAAGCTCTGTATGTCTTGATTACAACAGGTAAAATAGCTATCAATTAAATGAAGGAGCTGGTGAACAAATGAATGATTTATTATCGAAACATAATTGCTAACCTTCCCCGGTCAAAGATGCCACATTGAAGATGTGCTTTAATAAGGATAATAATTGAAATAGATTAAAACTCATCAAATATGTTTAAATTCATGGATTCATAATCATATATATGTATATAGAGAGATACGTGTATGTGTCTGTAGATGTATGTGGGTATAGCAAATTGGTCATCTTCAGAGAATAAGGACATAATAAGGAGAATAATTCATTATCATTAAAACTGGTAAATAAAGGGAAGGGGCTAAACATTATCCTTTATTTCCAATATGATATGAACCAAAGGATAACCAAATAGTAAACAAAGAGAAGGGTTTCATTGTAATATTCTGGCTAATAATTAATGTTGTTAGGTGCCATCAAGTCGTGTCCAACTCATAGTGACCCTCATGGGGTTTTCAATAGCTGATTGTTTTGAGATTGCCTCAGGAGTGGATTGCCACATCGTTCTCCTATTTTGCGGTACTGGGAATCCAACCTGGGACCTCAGAGACTACAGTGCAGTGCCCTACCAACTGAGCTAAATCCCAGCCCCATAATAATTAATAGTATTAGAATATTACCAGTTTGCAACTCTTCACTCGAATGAATTAACAGACCCAGACATAGAGCATTAAAGGATCTATGTTCATAAAAATAGCAAGACATACTGTGTCTCTGTAGTCCAGCCAAAGGGACTGAATGCAAGTCCCATCACGCCCCTTATCCACAGAGCACAGAGGGACACCCTGTATTGCATCATATGTGGGTGAATCGCAAAAACCCTCTGCAGTATAGTCTGATTATTGTTCTTCAACAGATGCATTGTAAGAAAAAGAGTGTGGTCAGGGAATCGAAAGGTGAAAGGAAGTGATAGTGGGATATTATCAAATAGGAAGTCATGCGTAAGATTATTAGTCCCAATAGTCATTACTTTGGGGAGGGAGGCAATTGTAACTGGGACAAGAAAGGCTTCCAGGTTATTTCTTGACCTGCAAGGGGCTTATACTGCTGTTTGCCTTGCAATTGATTAAGGCTTTTGCTTTTAAGACACTTATATGTGGGGACCATGCCAAGGTGCCCTATCATTCCCCAGCTATGCTGTCCGTAGAAAGGATACCAAATTGGCCACGTCCAACCGAGAATCACAAGAAATCTTAGGGTCTAGTCAGATGTAATGCAGCCCCATCAATTTACAGATGGGAATGCTCAAGTTCAGAAAAGTGAGTTCAGAACTCTGTTCAGGAAATCACACTTCACCCATCTCCCACACTCCTATTCTACCTCTGTGCCCTTATCCCAGTTGTTCGTCATGCTTGGTCATGTCCGTTCTATCTTATCACAGGGCTCAGATATTAAAACCAGAGGGTTTTCTGTGCTTTTTTCCTCACTTAGTTCAAAAGTCCAGATGGCTTTCCCAGGACTCTTACTCATGATCAAATAGACCAATTCAATACTCATTTAAGATCATATTCATTTATATTTACTGATTACCAGCTTTTAAGCATAAAGCCCTAACCTCTTTGAAAAAGAATTGAAATAAATTTGATTAATGTCTGTGAAAAATCCAAAAAGGAAAAAAAGAGCAAGATATGAGATGAAAATTAAAGCTTATTTCCAGTTTCTCCACCCCCAAACCAGATTTATAGCTCCATGTATTCTTCCAGAAAACAATTTATGCAAATGTAGCTCACATATGCATAGTTTTTACGATTATTTTTACATAAATTGTACATTGTATACAGATTCCTCTTTACCTTAAAATTTTTACTTAATAATATAAATTTCTATTTTAGCACTCTCAGCTCTATCTTGTTCTTTTTAATAGTTGGGTAATTAATATTGCATTATATATTTTTAACATTATTTAATCAGTCTGTTACTGATAACCATTTCTGTTCTTGCAATTTTATTTTACCATAAACATGCTGAAGTGAACATTGTAATCCAAAGAGTAGGTATATCCATGTGGGCTGGGGTTTAGCTCAGTTGGTGGAGTCCTGCTCTGTGCTCTCTGAGGCCCTGGGTTCGATCCCCAGTAACCCCCAAACTGCAGAAGGACCTAGCAGCCCATTCCTGAAACAATAAGCCATTGAAAGCCCTATAAACAGCAGGAAAGCACTGACATAGTGCCTGACATGGCACAGTGTTGGGGAGTATTTCATTCTGCTGTATGTAGGGTCCCTATGAGTTGGATACTGACTTGACAGCACCTAACAACAAAGCATATCCATGTTTTTGCTGTTGTCAGGTGCCATCAAATCGTATCCAACTCCTAGTGATCCTCATAGGGATTTTAAATGGGTGATTGTTTCGAGATTGCCTCAGGAGTGGATTGCCACATCCTTCTCCCCCCTCCCTTTTTTTTTTTTTTTTTTTTTTGCACTACTGGGGGTTGAATCCAGAGCCTTACGCTTGCATGTTCTGCAAGTGCTGGACCACTGAGCTGCACCCCAAGCCCATTTTTTTACTTTTTGAGATAGGGTTTCACTAAGTTACGCAGATTGCCTCTGGTCTTGAACTTGTGATCCTCCTGCCTCTGCCTCCTGAGCCGCTGGGATTATAGGCATGTGCCACCATGCCCGGCTCCTTCTCCCATTTTTGTGGTGCTAGGAATTGAACTTAGGACCTCAGAGACTGCAGAGCAGCACTCTACCAACTGAGCTAAATCCCAGCCCCTTAGCATATCCATTGCTGTTGCTGTTAGGTACAGTGGAGTCAGTATCCAACTCACAGCGACCCTACGTACAACAGACGAAACACCATTGTCAGTGCTTCTCTGCTATTCATAGGGTTTTCAATGTAGATTGTTTGTTGGGAGTGGGTTGCCAGGTCCTTCTCCTAAGCCTACAGCACGTGGTGTTCCCAGGTGGTCTCCCATCCAAGTACTAACCAGGCCAGACCCTGCTTAGCTTCTGAGATCTGACGGGATCAGATGCCACAGTGGTACTGCTGCAGGCCAAGCAGATCCATAGGATAGATTTATTAGCAATGGAATTGTGAGGTCAACAGATATGTGCCTCTTGAGTTTTGAGAGACAGTGTTAAAGTATTCTCTGCATCTTCACATCTTTACACTCTTAGCAACAAAATATTTAGTGCTTATTTCTCACTATCATTCATAACACTGGTTATCACATTTATATTTTTAACAATTTAATAAGTGAAAATTTGTTTTTTGTTTTTTTTTTTATTAGAAATTTTTAATGTACATCATAATGTGATTCATTTTGACATGCTTTTCGTTGTGACAATTTTCATATATGCAATTTGATAAGCATTATTCATATAGGTTACCCCTTACGCTCCTCTATGTTTCCCCCCTCCCCCCTTCCTATCTAAGTTTCCCATCCAAGTCTTCATAAGTGAAAATTTGTATATCACTAATTATTTGACTAGTATTTCTTCAATTATGGGTAAAGTTTTCCACCTTTTCATGTGCTTATTGGTAATTTTAATTTTTAAGAAATATTTCCTGTGAAATAAATGTATAAATTCTTTGTGCAATTTTCTTTTTTACTTTTAGGTTTTCATTTCTTCCTGAAAGGGTCAGAAACCTAGAGTGTTGACTCAGGTACCACCAAAGACATTGTCCTTTCTTATTATTATCAAAGAGATTGACCTCATTGGCATAGCATTAGCTTCTATATTTTATGATTTGATCACTCTTAAATGCTCACCATTATATAGTATGGTCCAGTTACGTAAATGAGAACTAGTCATCTTCCTTCCTTCCTTCTTTCCTTCCTTCCTTCCTTCCTTCTTTCCTTCCTTCCTTCCTTCTTTCCTTCCCTCCCTCCCTCCCTCTTCCTCTCTCTCTCTCTCTCTCTCTCTCTCTCTCTCTCTCTCTCTCTCTCTTTCTTTTTTTCTTTCTTTCACGGTACTAGAGACCCAAACCAGGGCCTCACATATGCTTTACAAGCACTCTACCCCTAGTCCGCCTGCAGCTGTAGACCTGCGGCATCGGATCCCGGCAGATCTCGGAAGCTAAGCAGGGTCGGGCCTGGTTAGTACCTGGATGGGAGACCGCCTGGGAACACCAGAAACTGTAGGCTTGGGAGAAGGACCTGGCAACCCCCTCCCAAAAATCAATCTGCCATTGAAAACCCTATGAACAGCAGAGAAGCACTGACAATAGTGTTTCCCCTGTTGTACAGAGGGTCGCTATGAGTC
>VMDO01038034.1:0-13866 GCA_007922755.1 Pedetes capensis
GAGTAGGATTTTTCCTTCTTGTAATTTTGAGTCAGCTCTCTCATATGAGTGAGAACATGTGTTGTTTCTCTTTCTGAGCTTGTGTTCGTTCACTTAAAATAATTTTCTCTAATTTCATCCATTTTGCTGCGAATGACCCTATTTCATTTTTCTTGATTGCTGAATAGTATTCCATTGTGTATATATACCATAGTTTTTTAATCCATTCTTCTGTTGAAGGGCACTTTGGTTGATTCCATATCTTTGCTAACTTCTACTAGAACATGCTCATCAGCTCTGCTCTCCCAGAGAGCTCTCTGAGAAATGTAGCTTTAATGTGTTCCCAGCAAAAAATAAAATAAAAAAGAACACACCTTGATCCCCTTCTGCCATGACACTTTGTTCTTCCTTGGCTTACTAAGTACACAATAGAATGCAAAGTTCAGATGCAGAAAGACTGCAGCTTTTCCTTTTGTCTCAAAGACTAACTTGAAATCCAGTCTTGATACAGCCTGCCATGCTCTCCTGCTTCATCTCTCCTAACTGGCCCAGAATGGGCATCTACCTGCCTTGCTGGAGTTCTGCCTCCAGGGAGACTGGTGGTCATAAACTGGCCCTAAAATGAGAGACTTGATTATGGGATCAAAGGAAAGGCGGGGCAGAAGAAAACCTCTTGTCTTCACATAGGGAATGTCAGTGAGTCTTGAAGGCAGAGAACAATGAGACCCCGACACATACTTTCCCCCTCAGTGCATGAGAATATGGGTCCGTTGCCAGATCTTCACATTTTTCAACAAAAGGCAGAAACTTGGACTTTTACTGGAAACCTCAGAATTGAAAAAAAAAAAAAAAAAACTTGGCTCAAACAGAATTTTGTATGAACCAGATTCAATGGATAGGCTCACCCTTTGCTGTCTCTTGCTCACATTCTGTAATGTGACTGCAGGAAGTCTAATCTTATCGTTATGTTTCTGATAAGAAAGGCAGGAGGCCAACCTCTGGCACTCCTTGAATAGCCTGCATGGGAAGGAGGGAGAGAACTGGAGCAGAGGGGAAAGGCACCCAGAAGTCCCTCAGATCAACCTGACCTCGAAACAAGTTATCAGATGTGGGTTGTGCACAAAAAATGCTAGCAATTGTGTGCTACTTCTAGGCATCTGTAAGTGGGTGTAGGCAATCTAGAGCATACAAAGGTTTGGTTGGAAATATGTTATTAAGAACCTCTTCCTCAGGGGGACCTTCCACATTTCATCACCTCCTATTTCCTGCCATGATGTTGCCAAGCTCTGCATCACATTCAGATTCTAGTATACCTGCTTCACTCTATGCAACAATGCAACTCTGAGCCATTATGGTCTCAGCAGGTACTTTTACAGAAGGTGATTAGTAATGACTTGTATCCATGTGAGATATGTTGCACAGATCATGTATGGGCTTGAAATTTTAACATTACTCTCTCCTCCTCAACCTCAGTTGAATAAAAGCCTTCTAATCAGGACTAAGAAGGCATTTATCAACATGGAAAAGGGAATGCTAGAAATAACTCCAGCATTTAATTAGAATTGAATGTATTGGGTATTAACTAATGACTTTTTTTCCTCTATGTGTGTGGTACTGGGGGTGGAACTCAGGGCTTTGCATTTGCAAGGCAAGAACAGTATCATTGAGTATGTGTGGGGGACACACACACACACATACATGGGAAAGAGGGAGAGAATTGGAACGGAGAGGAAATGCACCCAGAAGTCCCCCAGACCATCCTGACCTTGAAACAAGTTATCAGATGTGGGTTGTGCACATAAAATGCTAGCACTCTCAAAAAAACAATCAGCCATTGAAAACCCTATGAATAGCAGAGAAGCACTGACAATAGTGTTTCACCTGTTGTACATAGGGTCACTATGAGTCAGACATTGACTTGACAGCACCTAACAACAACTATATATATATGTGTGTGTGTGTGTGTATACACATATATATACATACATGTATACATATATGTATATAATTGTGTGTATACATATATATTGTTGTAATATATATAGTGTGTGAGTGTGTGTGTATATATGTATATAGGTATATATACATGTGCATGTATACATACATACATATATATATATATATATATAATGTTGTTGTTGTTAGGTGCTATTGAATCAGTGTCCAGCTTATAGTGACCCTATCTACAACATGGACTAAGATTTAGCTCAGTTGGTAGAGTGCTGCTCTACAGTCTCTGAGGTCCCAAGTTCAATTCCCAGAACCACAAAAATGGGAGAAGGATGTGGCAATCAACTCTCAAGGCAAACCCAAAACAATCAGCCATTGAAAACCCTATGAGGGTTGCTATGAGTTGGACATGACTCGATGGCACCTAACAACAACAACAACAACAGTGTACAACAGACAAAACACTGTTCTCAGGGCTTCTCTGCTATTCGTAGGGTTTTCAATGGCTGATTTTTTTTGAGAGTGGGTTGCTGGTCCTTCTCCCAAGTCTACAACACCTGGTGTTCCCAGGCAGTCTCCCATCCAAGTACTAACCAGGTCCAACTCTATTTAGCTTCCAAGATCTGACAGGATGGGGTTGAACTCCACGGTGGTATTGCTTCTGGCATATACATATATATATATATATATATATATATATATATATATATATATATATTTGTTGTTGTTGTTGTTGTTGTTGTTGTTGTTAGGTGCCATCAAGTCGGTATCCGACTCATAGCGACCCTCATAGGGTTTTCAATGGCTGTTTCGGGATTGCCTTGGGAGTGGATTGCCAGGCCCTTCTCCCATATATAAATTATATATATATATATATATATATATATATATATATATAGAGAGAGAGAGAGAGAGAGAGAGAAACAGTGAAAGTGAAAGATGTTGTATGTCTATTGATATATATGTGTGGATGTGTTCCTACATGTATGTATATTCAGACCCCTCTGCTGAAGGGGCTTAACAGCAATGATAGCCCAGTAGCAATGAGCACACTGAGTATCCAAACTTGGTTTCTAATTAGCATCCTTTACCAAGAAGAGCTAGAGTTCATCAGAGAAACAGATGGTTCCATGACTGAGTTTGGAAAAACACAGCTGGAAGGTGACAGAAAATGAGTGATTGCTCAAAGATTTATGAGGACAGCCAGGCATGGTGGTACACCCCTATAATCCCAGTAACTCAGGAGGTGGAAGCAAGAAGATCACAGGTTTTAGGTCACAGGCAGCCTGTATAAATTAGAAAGACCCTGACTCAAAATAAAAAATAAAAAATGGGATTGGGGTGAAGCCCAGTGGTAAAGCATTTTCAAAGTACGCATGAGGACCTGGGTTCAACCCCCAAATAAAAAAAATGGAGAAAAAAGTTTGCCAAATGTAGAAAAATGTAGGCATCTAAATATAATCTAAATACATAATGAACATACACCATTCAGCAGCTGCAGGATCCCCCACAGTGCTGCCAATGCCTTGGTGAAAAAGTTAAGGCCAATACTGAATTTGAAATAAGTAAATCGGGTGCCAAACTTCATCAGCACAAACAATCGTGCTGTGGGTAAAAGAGCAATCAGTAAGACATGGCATCAGAAAGGACAGCCTGTCCAATAAGGAAATTCCCATCAGAGTACACACCAGCCATATCTGACAACTACACAGTTACAATTATGATTGGTAGAGAGCCATATGCTTGTAGATTTGTTTTTGCAACCACAAAGCAAGAGGATAAAGACGAATTATAACCTCCCACTTTTCCACATACAGATGTATTTCTAGACTATTTTTCAGTTTTCTCTCTGTCCTCATTAGAATATATGAAAGAAGAGTGGGCTTCTGAGATACCGCTGCTCATAAACTTCTTTGGTGCATATGGGGACCCACGGTGATCTCAGAGATGATCCTTCCCTTCCTGGGAAACTTACTGGGAACAAACAAAAGCTGATCCCCTTGGAGACTGCTGAAAAGCAGGCTCATGGTCACAAGGCTGTCAAGTCCAGGGAGTGGTTTGCACCCAAATGAGAAGGCCCAGTGGGTACATTTGGCAAAGCACTCTTTATAGACTGCTCTGGAGCCTCCAGAACAGAGATGCCACAAGTATCTGCTTCTGCAAAGATCCCCCCAAAGCCCTTTTCTGCACAAATGGTGTCAATGTCACACTAAAAGCAAAGTTTAAAGCAAATTAGAGATTTAAAAATTTTAATTTACTCCTGTGATGATAAGAGCCCCGCACCTATCCCTACATGTTCTTGTCAAACAAGCCCCATAGGTATGACCCCCTGCCCCTCCTCACTCAATGTCAATACAAATTAGTATTGCATAGCTTTGGATTGTAAGAAGAGTGGTCTGGACCACTTTTTGTTTTGTTTTTTTCCAAAAGTTTTATTTGTTTAAAAGCAAGACTTTTTTGTTATGACTTTATAATAGATGAATTCTTGGCTTAAATTGTTGAAATGGCTTCTGAATTACAATCTGGAGAGTAATTAGGAAAGTCGTCTTTTTTCTTTGAGGGAGTATGTGGAGAGGTTTTCCCTCAGTCTTGTTTTTAAATTAACCAATGAATGCCTTTGTATGGAGGTAGAAGGAATGATGTTTGTTCCACTTCCTAGGTTTGGTTTGGGAAATGTTTTTTCCACCTGATAAAGATGCAGTTTAGAAACAGAATATATCAAATGTCTCATTTAATAGCACATACTCTTCTTTGAAAGTTGTCTTTCCTCTCTACTCTTCAGTGGGTCCAGTATTGGATGAAACTTCTGGAAGTGGCTAGCACTGTCTCACCCTTCCCCTTTGCTAGGAGGTACCAGATATGTGACTGTGATCTTCAAGGAAATTGGGTTACCATTTGCTGTTTTTGAAGATAATCTATAATTTTGCTCATTGATAAATGAAGAAAGGTCTTTCATCTTTTTGAAAAAGTCCAAATGGATTGATTTCATGATTACTGCTATCTGAACTAAACACATAGGATGAAATTAAAAACCACTGAATAAAATACTAGCCCATGAGTCCATCATAACATTATGTATATGTGTATATGTTTGCAGCCATAGCACCCTAGCATTCAATCCTGCCTGATCCCAGAAGCTAAGTAGGGTCAGCCTGATAAGTCCTTGGAGGGAGATTGCCTAGGAATACCAGGTGTTGTATGTTAGGGAGAAGGACCTGGCATCCCACTCCTGAAACAGTCTTCCATTGAAAACCCTATTAATAGCAGAGAAGCCCTGACAATAATGCCAGACATGGCACGATGTCAGGGAGTGTTTTGTTCTGTTGTACACAGGGTCACTATCAGTTGGACCCAATTAGACAGTACCTAACAACAATGTGTGTACACATATATGTGTATATATATGAGAACAAATATATATATAAATACATATGTGTGTGTATGTGTGTGTATATATATACACACATACACACACACACACATGAAAAGAGAATACTTCTTTAAAATAGAATTCTTACTAACATACATAGAAGGAATGAAAAAAATAAACATCCCAGCAACAATGGATATACACAGGAGTTGTCAATGAATGCCCAGTCTAGTGGTGGATGGTTAAAGAATAGGACAATTTCAGACAATCTCTCCACAAAACACTAATCAAAGAAAAAAAGAGGGGAGAGAAAAAGAAAAACTAATGGCTTTATGCAGAGAAGACTGATAAGCTCATGTGGCCAGGTGGTCAGTACCAAGGTTTTGGGTGGGCTAGTCAACATCATGTACCCACTGGCAGGATGAACTGGCCAGAACCCAGCATCCTTTCTGTACTGTTTCTACCCAGAACATTTGTGATCTGAGCCTGGTGGAGGAGGAAAGATAAGACCAACCCAGATTAGTAGCCATGCTATACATATATGTATTTTTGAAGCTTGTCAAAGATATGAGGATGTGAAAAGAAAGAGGAACTGGTCAAGGTTGAGGGGCCAGAAAGGAAAATGAGGCCCTAGCAGGGCTATTGGTGAAATCTGAATGGGGCCTGTGGTCTACATGAGGATGTTGACCCACTACTGATTTCCTGATTTTGAGATGTTTGCGCAGTGGTAATACAAGTGAGTGCCTTTGTTTGGGGGAAGTACTTTCCTCCTTTGTCCATTTTGTGTTGCTAAAATGGAATGCCACAGACTGAATCATTTATGAAAAAGAGAAATGCATTTCTCAGAGTGCTGCAGTCCCTGATCAAGGCTCTGGAATGTAGTAGGGGCCTTCTTGCTGCATCATCCCATGGCTGAAGGCAAGAGGAAGCAGTGGGTGGGCTCACCCTTTATAAGAGCACTCTCCCCACAGTGGGGCTGGGGTTTAGTTCAGTTGGTAGAGTGCTTCTCTGTGCTCTCTGAGGCTTTGGGTTTGATCCCCAGCACCACAAAAATGGGAGAAGGACATGGCAGCCCATTCCTGAAACAATCTGCCATTGAAAACCTTATGAATAGCGGAGAAGCACTGACATAGTGCCAGGCATGGCACAGTGTCAACAAAGGTTTCCTTCTGTTGTAGATAATGTCGCTATGAGTTAGACTCAACAGCACCTAACAACAACAACAACTCCCAAAGCAATGAATCTGCTCCTGTGACAGTGGCATTAGTCCATTCACGAGGGCAGAGTCATCACTAATTAATCACCCCTTGAAGTTCCCACCCATCAACACTGTTGTATGGGAATCAATTTCTGA
The DNA here is from genome assembly GCA_007922755.1 of Pedetes capensis. NCBI lineage: Eukaryota > Metazoa > Chordata > Mammalia > Rodentia > Pedetidae > Pedetes > Pedetes capensis. The sequence continues at coordinate 6,654 of VMDO01038034.1, forward strand.
CACTTTGGAGCCATGGTGCTCCCAAAACATTTAGTGGAATAAAGGATTTGAGTGAAAGGAATGAGAGAGTTCTTTGTTGTCTTCTTGCAAGTTTGCAGTAGTCACAGAACCAATAAAAATGAAAAGAATGGGAGAAAATCAAGATATTCAGAGTAGGTGCCCTCTGAAATGGGATTCTGCATAACCTTCTTAACGCTTTGTTAAATTGAGCTATACTTTCCAAATATTCTACAATAAGCAAGCATTTTCTAATTGAGGGATATTATAAGTACATAAAGTATACAACTTGATTTTTTTTATTTCTGCATACACACTGATTAAGACATTGAACAATTAATTCTAATACCTTAAAGGGGTCCATAGTGGTTTCCCTGGCTATATCCCACCACCAGAAATTTTCATTATTCCAAGTTCTATCAACTATTTTTTACCTATCTTTGAATTTCACATAAATGGAGTCATATAATATGTTCTCTTTTGAGCATGTCTTCCTTTGCCCAGTATACCTATGAGAATTATTCATATTATTATGTATATTAATAGTTTACTTCTTTTAATTGCTATGAAGCATGTCACTACATAGATACATCACAATTTATCATTCTCAGAGCAAATTTAGGGTTCTTTCTTCAGTTTGAGGCTGTTATAATAAAACTCCATGAACTCTCATGAACATGTCATTTGGTGGAAGTATGCACTTTGGAGAGGAATTGCTGAGGCATAGTGAAGAGCAAGGGTCAACAAAATATTTTTGTAAAAGGCCAGATAATAAATACTTTAGACTTTTCAAGCCATGTATTCTGTTGTAACAAGTCAACTGTGCCTCCACAGACAATGCATAAATAAATGGGGATGGTTCTATAATAAAATTTTATTTGCAAAATCAAGTGGGCAGCAATTTTCTGATTCTTGGTGTTGACATTTGATTTGCTTTAATAGAAAGTCCTGAAAGGTTTTCCAAAGAGGCTTTTCACTTAAAATGCTAGGCAATACCTTATAAGGATTCAGTAGTGGCTTCATATTCTCATCAACACTCAGGATTGTCAATCATTTTTGTTTTAGCCATTGCACAATATCTAATTCCCCCACACCTGACAGTTTGCCGTGATATGGGGGCTTGTGTGTTGCTATGAGACTGAAAGCTATGCTACTGGTATTACAGATATCAGAAGGGTCACCCATTGGTGGACAGGTTTCAGCTGAGTTTCCAGACTAAGACAGACTAGGGAGTAGCCCATTCCTGAAATAATTAGCCATTGAAAATCCTATGAATAACAGAGAAACACTGGTAAATATAGTGCCAGAAAATGAGTCCTCCAGGCTGAAAGGCACTCACAAGATGACTGTGGAAGAGTTGCATCCTCAAACTAGAGTTGACCTTAATGACAGGAATGGAGTAAAGCCCCAGGGACCTTCATTTGCTGATGTGGCATGACTCAAATTGAGGAGAAACAACTATAAACATCCACTAGTAATTGGAACAAGAATGTACGCAGTATGAGTCTAAGAAAATTGTTGTTAGTTGCCATCAAGTCTCGTCCTACTCTTAGTGACCTTCACAGGGTTTTCAGTGGCTAATTGTTTTGGGATTGCCTTGGGAGTGGATTGACACATCCCTCTCCCATTTTTGAGGTGCTGGGAATTGAACCTGGGACCTCAGAGATTTTAGAGCTGCGCTGCACCAACTGAGCTAAATCCTAGCCCCTAGGAAAATTAGAAATCATTACAAGAGAAATGGAGCACATAAACATTGACATTCCAGGCATCAGTGAGCTAAAAAGGACTGACGGGCCATTTTGAGTCAGATAATCATATAGTCTAATATGCTGTCAATGACAAATTAAAGAGAAATGGGGTTATATTCATCCTCCAAAAAGACATCTCAAGATCTGTCCTGAAGTACAAAGCTGTCAGTGATAAGGTAAATCCATAAGCCTACAAGGAAAGCCAGTTAATATGACTGTTATTCAAATTTATGCACCCACCACTAAAGCTACAAATGAGATAGGGAAGATTTTTACCAGCTTCTGAAATCTGAAATTGATTGAACATGCAGTTAAGATGTACTGATGATTACTGGTGACTGGAATGCAAAAGTTGGAAACAATGAAGAAGGCTTAGTAGTTGGAAAATATGGCCTTGGTGACAGAAATGATGCTGGAGATCACATGATAGAATTCTGTCAGATGAATGACTTTTTCAATGCAAATACATTTTTTAACAACATAAACAGCAACTATACACATGGACTTCACCAGATGGAACACACAGGAACCAAATCAACTACATTTATAGAAAGATGATGGAAAAGCTCAATACCAAATGTCAGAATGAGACCAGGTGCTGATTGTGGATCAGATCATCAACTGCTCATATGCAACTTCAAATTGAAACTGAAGAAAGTTAGAATACATGTAGGAGAGCCAAGGTATGACCTTGAGCATATCCCACCTGAGTTCAGAGACCACCTCAAGACCAGGTTTAATGCATTAGACACAAATGATAGAAGACCAGATGAGTTGTACCATGACATCAAATACATCATTCCTGAGGAAAGCAAAACATTGTTTAAAAAAAAAAAGACAGGAAAAAAAGAAAAGACCAAATTACATGTCAAAAGAGACTCTGGAAATTGCCCTTGAATGTCAAGCAGCAATTTTTCAGGAAAATAGGAGATGAGATAGGGAAAGGGTTATCTAAAATAAGACATAGAAGGCTGGAGGAGAAAAGAGACATTGGTCTACCTCCAAGTGAGAGAAAGTGAGCTTCTGATGAGAGAAAGAGTTCATTGGTAGGGAAGACATGGTGAATTTAAGGAATTAAACAGAAGATTTCAAAAAGAAGCTTGAAAGGACAAAACCAAACATTTATGTTGATGAAAAAATGTATTTTCAATGAATAGGTCATTGGTCTGACAAAATTCTATCATGTAATCTCCAGCATCATTTCTGTCACAAAGGCCATATTTTCTGACTACTCAGCCTTCTTCTCTGTTTCCAACTTTTGCATTTCAGTCACCAGTAATTATCAATACATCCTGATTGCATGTTCGATCTATTTCAGATTACAGGAACTGGGAAAATTCTTCCCTATCTTCATTTGTGGCCTTAGTGGTGGGTACGGAAATTTGAATAATAGTCATATTAACTGGCCTTCCTTATAGGCTTATGGATATTATCCTATCACTGACAGCTCTGTACTTCAGGACAGATCTTGAGATGTCTTTTTGGAGGATGAATGTAACCCCATTTCTCTTTAATTTGTCATTCACAGCATATTAGACCGTATGATTATCTGACTCAAAATGGCCCATGTCAGTCCATTTTATCTCACTGATGCCTGGAATGTCAACGTTTATGTGCTTCGTTTCTCTTTTAAAAACGATTTCTAATTTCCCTAGATTTATACTACTTATATTCCATGTTCCAGTTATTAACGAATGTTTACAGTTGTTTCTCCTCATTTTGAGTCATGCCACATCAGCAAGTGGAGGTTCCTGGGGCTTTACTACATTTCTGTCATTAAAGCAGACTCTAGTTTGAGGAGGCAACTCTTCCCCAGTAGTGTTTTGAGTGCCTTCCAATGAGCTTGGGGGCTCATTTACTGGCACTATATCTGACAGTGTTTCTCTGCTATCCATAGGGTTTTCAATGGCTAATTGTTTCAGGAGTGGGCTGCCAGATCCTATTCCCTAGTCTACTAGGCAGGTATTGGTCAACGGAATATGAGTCTGGCTCTTAGATTATCTCAAGCTTCGGGCCCATGTGGGAGCACTTTTATGTATCAGGCACTATTCTAAGATTTTATAGAAATAACTCATGTAATTCTCAAAGCCACCCTAAAGCAAGTATAAGTCAGCCTTCTTCTGTGGACTCAATTAAGTAACCTCACTGAGATCTACAAGTGGCAGAACTGGGACTTCAACCCAAGCATTCTGGCTCCAGAACACACACTATTAACAACTGTACTAAAGGCAAGTTGCTTGTGGTCATGTTAAGAGAGTCTTTGGAAGGATCCCTGAGAGCAGTCCTTCAAAACTCCCTCAGAATCTCAATCACTCTAGTCTCTATTACATTAAAATGACTACACTCTAACTTTGAATTCAAATGTTCACATTCTCCAAACACTGGGGATGCAAACACTACAAGTTCCTGCGATGTCACAGAGCCAGAATATCATACTGAGTTTAAATGTATGCTCACTAATCCCAAAGGGACACTCAACCATCCCTACCAGTGCACTGTTTCCCTCATTATAAGCTCACTTTCCCTCACTTGGAGGTCTGATCAAGGTCTCTTCTCTCCTCCAAACTTGTGTCTTCTTTTGGATATCCCTTTCCTTAACTCACCTCCTATTTTCCTAAAAAACAGAACTCACAAGAAATTAAATCCCTCATCTTCCTACTATTAGATCCACATGTCTTCCTACATTTACAGATATGTTTTCCTCCTGCCACAATGGGAGAAACATTCTTTGTTATGATAATAGCTGTTCTTCTACCATACTCAGATCCCTTCTTAGTCCATTTTACATTGTCATAAAAAAAATACCTGAAGCCATATAATGTGAGAAAAAAGTCCAAACAGCCTGGTGTTAGCTTTTGCAGGTCCTCTCCTTGCACATATTGGTAGATGGCATCACTGGTGGAGCATGCAGAGATCATATGGAAAGACAGAAAGCCAGAGAGCAGGAAGAGATCAGTTCAGTCTTTTACAACTCATTCTGGAGGGAACTCACTGTGGTCCCGTAAGAACTACTTTAATCTCTTCCAAGGGCGGTGCACCCAATGGCCTAAACACTTCCTAAAAATCTCACCTCTTAAATGTTCCCCCATCTTTCATAACATCACACCAAGGACGAAGCTTCCAACACATCAGTCCTTAAGGGATACACTCAGACTATATCCAAACCTTAGTGGCTGCCACTCTTTCATCTTCCAGAAGCTCATTCTTTTAGTTATCTCCCCTCTTCCCTTCTCTCTTATATCAATGCTATCTACTCCAGCAGTCTCCTCAGTATATTTATCTTCTCTAGTATCTCCCATCTTTAAAAAGAGATTTCATCCAGCCCCCCTCAATCCCTTGTCTATTTCAGACATGGTCTCATTCTCTGATCTCTTGCCTAGCAAAACTTCTTGAAATCCTTGCATTTTGTGACTTAAGTTCCTCACTCAATTCATGTTTTCTTTTTTGTCCTGACCACCCAAATGAAACCACACTTACCAAGTCCCTAGTAATTTCCACATTATTACATACAACGGGTGTTTCTCTGAAACTTATCTTAGTTAAATTGGTAGCCTTTGACATTGGCTATTTGTTACAACTTTTCTTCTCTTGATTTCCCTGACAACATATTTTCTGGGGTTTCCTGCATGTCATTATCAGGCAAAATTCCCTAAATAAACCATAGGCTGATGAACATTTTCTAAGTACTAAACAGCTAGTATTTGAGGCTTTTATAGGCCATGTAGGACCCTGTCCTGTTTGTCTCTGGTGTGTGTGTGTGTGTGTGTGTGTGTGTGTGTGTGTGTGTTAAATGATCCTTTAAAATTATTTTTAAAATACCTTTAGCTCACATACCACCCAAGAACAGACTGCAAGCCAGATTTGGCCTGGGTTGTTTGTCAATCCTCAGATAGCAAAGGTTTAAGTCTTGGTTATGAGCCATGTTAATCATGGAGCCGGCTGAGAGTGCAGTGTCGTGGGACCTAGCCCATCCAACCAGTCACCATTTCAAATGGCACAGTCAGTGTAGCACAGTGAAGAGTGCTCTGGAATGTTCCACATCAGCAGCGGTGCTCATAACTCATTTACCAGAAGTAGTCACATGATCTCCCCACCCACAAGGAAGCCAGGATATTTCACCCCCTGGAGAGCCCCACTAATCATAATCACCTTGTTGGGTACAATGCTGCACATATCCCTCCTGCTTCTCTATCTTACAAGCAGAGGCCGTGACAGCTTTTGTTCCAAAACATCTTTTCAAGGATGTCTGCCTAGCAAAGATCTTTGAGTGTCAGAGATTGTGCCTCATTCAGGAGCCTAGGGCAGATTTGCTTACTGTCCAGCATAACAGAGATTTCTAATCCTTCTCTGAAGCAACAGATGGGTTAGTGTGCCCAGAGCCCTTTGAAAGGATTGGGGTTCTCTAAACCTCTGAGTCCCTCACCTGTGCTGCAAACCCACACACCACCCCCAGGGATCCAGGGTCAAGGGCAACCAATGCAAACGTGAAAGGCATGCTGCTTCCTGTGATGTGAGAAATAAAGTCCATTGTCTCTGACCTAGGATTTTATGTCTTCTGTTACCATCCACAAGACTAGCATCCTAGGTCATCAGCCAGGGCACATCCCCACAGTCCTGGGGCTTGTATAACGTGGGGGTTGGGGGGAGGAGACACCAGAAAGGTCTTTTGTGACCCATCTGTCTACAAGTTAGCCTCTACCATAACCTCCTACTTCCTTCAGAGAAAATGTACAAATCTGAAAAAAAATATTCAATTGCATACCTCAACTTTCCATTTTCCTCTTATTGAATGCAAGTTCATTGCTTTGAATGCAAGTATCCAGTGTCATGAATAGAGGCCTGGCACATATGAGGCACTCAAAAAAAAGTCTATGTTGGAGGGAAAGAGGAAAAAATAAACGTGGGGTGTTGTCCACCCTGCAGCTGGCCTAAGTAGCTCTCTCGGGCTCCCAAGTTCCAGTACACTCCAAGGCTGGGCCAAAGGGATGGCTGAGCACTGGGGAAAGGGTAAGTAGCCGGTCATCTCAGATGTTTCTCCTATCAGCAACAGAGCACTGAACCTAGTCTTGTGTGGAGGAGCATCCTAAAGGTTTCTCCTGAGAGGAATTGGTGTGAATGTGGATGTTGGCTGGGCCCCAGGTGAGTTTGCTGTAGCTCCTCACCTGGCACTGCAAAGCCAGGCCTCACAGTCCTCCAGTGATGCCTGGGGGTGAAGCAGGAGGAAGGAGTGGGCAGAGAAGTTCTTTAGTTTGTGTCTCTCTCTTGGTGGTGTTGTTGTTAGGTGCCATTGGATCGGTGTCAGACTTATAATGACCCTATGCACAACAGGTGAAACACTATTGTCATTGCTTCTCTGATATTCATAGGGTTTTCAATGGCAGATTGGTTTTGGGGAGTGGGTTGCTGGATCCTTTTCCCAAGCCTAGAGGACCTGGTGTTCCCAGGTGGTCTCCCATCCAAGTACTAAC
>VMDO01038035.1:0-13846 GCA_007922755.1 Pedetes capensis
AATTGGCAAAAACTCCCAAACTGGGAAAATGGCGTTTGAATATCTGGTTTGTAAGTTAGAAATCTAGGGAAAATGAAAGTAAGTTGGTTGCATGTTTGTACAAAACCCTTCCTGATTGGACAATTGGACTGAAAGCTGATTGGCTCAGGCCATTCCATGGGCGAACTATATAAAGAGCTGCGCTGCGGCAGCTCGACCTCTCTCTTTTTTTGGCACGGCCTTTCTGGCATCTGCGCCTTCTCGCCTGTCCCTGCTCGGACCACAGATGAGGAAGCACCTCTCCCGCTGCTCTCCCCTGAACCTTTGATGAGGAAAAAATGCTCTCCCGCTGCAATCCTCAACAAGGAAAGGAACCTGCTCTCCCTCTGATCACCGAGGAAGCGGCAGCTGTCTCCTCCTGACCACTGAGACGACCAACACAGGTGTTTGTCCCTGGAAGGCAAAAGCGCCTGAGGCTTTTCCTTTCTCCCATCTCCTCCGGGGTCCCGAGGGCCGCGGGAGTCTGCACCCCTCACCTGAGGGTCCCGAGTGAATTGTGTTTAGTATCTGTGTGCGCGGCGGCACAGCCCGTCCGAACCTCCAGGCCGGACCGGGAGGCGCACGCCCCACATAGATTTGGCACCCAAACGTCAGGGACCCAACAGTATTCTAGACCATATGATTATCTGATTCAAAATAGCCCATACCAGTCAATTTTGGCTCATTGATGCAAAGGTTTATGTGTTCCACTTCCATTTTGATGATTTCTCATTTTCCTATATTTGTACTATCTACATTCCATGTTCCAATTATTAATAGATGTTTACAGTTGCTTCTCCTTATTTTGAGTTATGGCACATCAGCAAAAGTTACTCTGTATACTACCACCATTGTTAAAAAAAAAAAGAAATGACAGTTCTCTTGGCCATAGTCATGACAGGGACAAATGTTAGAGAAATTGAAATTATTATCTTTATAAAATTGATCAATTATTGTTGAAAATTCTTAGTGGATTACACAATGATTTTGGTTTTTTCTTCTGATCTCCTCATAAATCTGCATTCTATTTCCACAGAAATGGGTAAGTAAATATTAGGAATAAAACCCCATCTTGATCCTTTCTTTCATCTGCTTCTAGTAATTCCAGTCAAAAAATTAAAATTTGTAGAAGATCATAAAACTGGAAAATCAAGATTAGTGACAGGAGGAAAGCTTCTGGTTGTACAAAAATATGCACAAGAAACATAATCCAACAAAAATGAAACATGGATAGCCACTGACGATCCTGTGGGTATATTTTAATGGCTGTGAACTTGGGACTTCTCAGTGGGTTCCAACCATGAGTGTGATGGTTCTGCTGCACAATACTTACTAACCACAGCCTGTCACCAACACTTGATGGGAGGAAGAGGGGAGAATGTGTCTTCATCATCTTCCTTTAGGAGATGGCACAGATTCTGAAATTAGTTCCTCTTACCATACACAATGACTTTAAGTTCCTTCTCATCAGGCTAGAGATATAAATTTTCCTGTCTTTTGACTCCTGCTGAAATCTCCAACAATGTCAATGCTTTGAAGGGTTAAGAAAGATTCAAAAGAGTCAGTGATTCACTCATTAGCTGAGGAACTAGAAGGACAATTAAAAGTTGAGATAAAATGTTTCCAGAGGGTGAATTCCATGGGGATCATCGAAGAAGGGGTGGTGGGTTGCAAAGAAGTAACTGGGTGGAAGAATGAGTGGAAAAATCTCACTGAGAGCAAGTAATTGCCCTCTGGGGATTCTAGGCTCTGAAAAGTTAAGAGTTCAGACTGACAAATAGCAAAACCTCCATTGGCAAGAAGAGGATGGACAACTTCTCCAAGGACTTCCTGAGAGATGTGCTGCCTCTCCATCCAGATGACTCCTGTACATGAGGTGAGAACCCAGCCTTGGTGAATCTCTAAACAGATGATAAGACAGAGCCTGAACACTTGAGAGCAGCCAGGACTGTTCTGTATCCTCTCATGTGTTTTTCTCCCTGGCTATCTTTGGAGGTTCTTTGATTTCCCCCCATGACCTAGATGATAAAATTCATTGTTTCCAAGCGACTCTGTGGAGTCCTTCTTGGTCAGTCATCCAATCAATATGCATACTAACACTCGGCATATGTAGAGAGCTATTTGTGGAACTAAAGATTAGGGGTCAAAGGGAGAAACAGCTATTTTCTTGGCTTTTGTGCTACATCAGTTATAAGAACTGATGGAGAAGTGCTGCTGTTAGTATAAGATCCAAAAGCAGACACAGACCCCTGTCTTCTCTAGAAAGGAAACTTGGTGAAAATTTTTCAACCATCAAGATGACTTCTAAGCCACTAAGGTAGGTTTAATCTATGATAAGGTGGATAACTTAGTGTTAATAAGCCTCCTAACCTTGGAATTGTCAGGGATGGATTTGGAAGAGGTTTCTTTATCTGATGGCTACAGGTATTTCAGCCTTGATAACCTGTGGCTTCCCCATTTCTATTGGTGTAATTGTCTTCCCTATTTCTTTACTTTCTGGATTCTAGCCAACAGGTCCTACTAATGATACTTGCCTAAACAGTTATTTGTGTTATGAGTCCTTTGATACTAAAACCTAGGAACCTTTAATATCTTATTGGCTACAATTCCACTTGTTGTTGTTAGGTGCATCAGCTTGGTGTCTGACTCATAGCAATCCTACCTAGAACAGACAAAACACTATTGTCAGTGCTTCTCTGCTATTCATTGGGTGTTCAACGGCTGATTGATTTTTGGGATTGGGTTGCCAGATCCTTCTCCCAAGCATACAGTATCTGGTATTCCTAGCAGCCTCCCATCCAAGTACTAACCAGGTCCAACCCTGCTTAGCTTCCAAGATCTGCTGGGATCAGATGCCACAGTGCTATGGCTACAGGCACAATTCCACTAGATATGCATATTTAGAGTGATAAGAGATTGAAGGATTAATTTTTCCACTTTCTACTGCTTTAAACTGTGTGCTGCTTTAAACTGCTTTAAACTACAACCTGTGTGCATTCATTTACCAAAAATTTTTAGAGCTGGAAGAAATGTTATTGTTCACCGAAAACAACTTGTTCATTTAGCAGATAAAGTAAATGTGTCTCCAAAATGTGCCAAGTTTGCCCAGTATTATATAAATGTATTTTTTAATACAGGCTGAAATCAATTCTCCTTTTCTTAGTATACCTTAAACCACATCTATATTTTCAAAAGTCAAAAGCATGGGTAGTTTCTTTACTTCTACTTTATAATTTCTACATGTCTGCTGCCTATTGACTTAGGTAGACTCTATGTCTCTAGTTATCAGAGTAATGCTCCAATATCCTCTGAAAACTCTCTGCTAAGGTCATAGGGATCTACTTTCTCTATGCTTCCTGCCATGCTGAGTTCCTGGTCATCTGGCTATATTGAGCCCTGTTACCTCAGCACCTGCCCCTGGATAGGCTCTACCCATGGTCCAGTTAATGTCCATCAAGTTGAGAATATCTATTCATATTGTTCTTCATATCACTGGACAGAATTTACCTCAGTGATGTGGACTTGCTTGTGTTTTACCTAGTACATTCACAAAGCACGTTCGTGTTCATTTGATCATCTGATCTTACTCTAAATACATTTCAGATGAAGACACTGAGATTCAGGGAGGTCAAGTAACGTGCCTATAGCAGGCTAAGCCAACAGGCAAACTAGCACTCAGATCCCTTCACTTCTCATTCAAAGTCCAGTCACCACACAGCCTTCTCTCCAACGCATGATGGCTGTCCTGAGCCTCTCAGCTGGGATTCTTCAGGTGTGTCTCCCTAGACCACATCTATCCAGACCAGTCTGCACCTCTCTCTGAAAGGCCTCGTGAGAGGCCAGAGTGTCAGCACAGGCTGGTGCCAGATCCACCTTGGTTCCAAGTAAATCTGAGACATGGGAAGGTCACCTAACCTGCTCCTTGGATTCTTTGTTTATAAAATTAAAAGGATGAAATGTTGGGCTCCCATGTTCCTGTCATTTGTAGCACTTTTAATTTGCATTCTGGAGGGAATCTCCATCCTACATGGACTCTAAAGGTGATGATTCTGTCTATGGTAGTAAGTGGCCTAAGATGGAAATAGATCCAGAGTGAGCAGATTCTCTGCTGCTCAGGGACAGTTTCTGTGGGCAGCCACAGGCCCCTGAGCAATTCTTAGAATCCTAGCCATGGGATCCCTGAGTGCAGACTCCAGCACCTAATCTGCAGCCTGAGACCCCAAAGCCAGTTTCTGCCCTGAGAGATTTCCACATGACACTCTTAGTGTTGCCTGCTCTGCCCAGGGCTCCACTCTTTGCCTCCAGTAAGCAGAGCTCCAGCCATTGTGTAAGGGCGGGAGGAACCTACATGGGATGGTGTTTCTCACTTCTCCTGCATTTTATGCCATGACTCTGCTCTGGTTTTCTTAAGTTGTTAAGTGTTACATTAGTCCTCTGATTATAGGATTAGAACAAACATGCTCTTATTGGCATCCCAAAATCTTATTTCTCAGATTTCTCATTCAATTCTGAGGTGTTGCTGACTTTCTAAACATAAATTGGGACATTGAAAGACAGTATTTTCTATAGGTTGGTTGGAAACATATTCCTTAGTATACTCAATGAATATTTAAATAGATAAATTAATTTCCCAATATTTTGATAATAAGAAGTACACCTAGAGATTATATTGATGTGAAAAATGGTCTATAATTCTATTTTCTAGAGACCATCAGTTAGCATGTAGGAAGGGAGATGACCTAATGCAACTTTAGCAAAGAAAGAAGTCACATCACTGGCAATGATTAAAAGCAATTCCACCACTTCATGTATATTAATACCATATGAATGTCTCTGTATTCCAAAAGCTTTCACTACCTAATTCATTAATCACTCATTTAAACATTTGAAGAAATGCTTCAAAGCTATTATATAAATTGAATATTATTGAGGCATAAGGAATAACTACTATAGTATTTTAATTACAAAATTTCAAATTTAATTAGCCAATAATGATCTTATTATTCTTCATAGCACTAAGCATAATTAAACTTAATTAAGTTTTGTGATTTGTAATTTAGTGTCTGTACCCCCAGGTAAATTATACGAACCAAGAAACTAGAGCCAATTTTCCATCATTTTTTGCTCACAGGCTGGTACAAAATGTCCTACACAGTTGCTGGTACACAGCAGCACATTAGCAGACACTGGTCTAAAAGACAAAAACTCCCTCTGGGAAGATGGGTAAAATGAGAAGGCTGTGAGAGGATCCTTTCTAGGCAGTGCCCTACACAAGGCCCAATAACAAGCAATAACCACAACACAAAACAGAGTCCAGGTTTAGGAAATAAAATTAAGAAATGCTCAGGCTTCTCTATAGTTCCCAGGTGTGTGATTAAAATACATTACCCACTGCCACCCCATACTGAAGAATCCTTCCTACCCTATTTTCCACATTCATTTCTTATTTTCTATTTTTAAAGCTTTCTTTGTTAGTTTTCTTTCTGCATTACTTTTTTCCCTTTACCATCTATTATTCTCTCTTCTTTTCCCTGCTCCTTTTATTTTCTCTTTCCTTCTAAATCAATAGATGGCCTCCTGTAAAACTGTAACTGTGCAGGACTCAACACATAAGAGGATGCCCAAAGCAGGGACTTCACAAGTAATGATCTCATAATTTACTATCAAAGGCCAACTGTGCCTTTCTACAAAGTCATCCTGAGCTTCTCTCCAACCAGCTACATTGAAGAATCCAATTCCAGCTCTAATCCTAGCTTGAGGCCTTAAAGAGTCCAATACTGAAAGCTTTCATACTGTGCCTGAGTCTAGACCCTCACACTTGGGAGCCTCACCCACCTGCTCCATGAGGAGGGACAACGTGACCTGGGTGAGTGAGTTTATCCTGCTGGGCCTCTCCAATGACAGGCAGGTGCAGGCTGGACTCTTTGTCCTGTTTGGGGCCACCTACCTGGTCACCCTGCTGGGCAATGGGCTCATCCTTCTCCTGATCAGGCTGGACCAACGACTCCACCTGCCCATGTACTTCTTCCTCTGCAACCTCTCTGTGGTGGACATCTGCTACACCTCCAGTGGGGTCCCCCAGTTGTTGGCCCACTTCCTCCTGGAGAAGAAGACCATCTCCTTTGCCCGATGTGGGACCCAGCTCTTCTTCTCTGTGGCTCTTGGGGGGACAGAGTTCTTGTTGCTGGCTGCAATGGCCTATGACCGCTATGTGGCTATCTGTGACCCCCTGCGTTACATGGCAGTGATGAGCCCAAGGCTCTGTGTGGCACTAGCAGGTGTCTCCTGGCTTCTGGGTGTGGCTAATTCTGCTTTGGAGACAGTGGTCACCATGAGACTGCCCACATGTGGGCATAATGTGCTGAACCACGTGGCCTGTGAGATAATGGCACTGGTCAGGCTGGCCTGTGTGGACATCACCCTCAACCAGGTGGTCATTGTGGTCTCCAGCATGGTGGTGCTTCTGCTGCCCTGCTGCCTGGTGTCTCTGTCCTATGTCCACATCGTAGCTGCCATCCTGCAAATCCGCTCTGTCCAGGGACGTCGCAAAGCTTTTGGAACCTGTGCCTCCCACCTCACTGTGGTCTCCATGTCTTACGGGATGGCCCTCTTCACCTACCTCCAGCCCCACTCCACAGCCTCAGCTGAACAGGATAAGGTGGTGGTGTTATTTTATGCCGTGGTGACCCCCATGCTGAATCCTGTCATCTACAGTCTGCGGAACAAGGATGTGAAGGCTGCTGTGAGCCAGGTTCTGGTGAGGAGCTCCAAGTTAAAACATTAGGAAGGGATTTTCATAAGGAGAGAGCCACTCTCTGAATACTGTGGGCATTGAAGAGAGAACCCCCCATGTGACATGTATGGATGCTTGTGTGTGTGTGTGTGTGTGTGTGTGTGTGTGTGTGTGTGTGTGTGTGTGTGTGTTGTGTAAACAGGTCAAAGGAGCACAATTTATCATATGTGCTTTTTACATCTGGATTTTACTTTTGGTCCCTGCCTTTTTCCAAAGGAAGAATTAAAATACATTTAAAATGCATATAGCCTATAGAAAGTGAAATGAAATGTACTCATTTTCTAAAATGAAAGAAATGACATAACACATATGAATTAAATGATTACTTAGAAAGGGAGCACAGTCCATTCAAAAATCTGTTTCCCTACTGAACTTTACAACCTTAGCAGAAGTTTATATAAAACTTTTTTGCAGTTAATGAGAAAAGGAAGAACACTAAGCTCTAAGTTACAAAACTGACTCGGCCCATGGGAATCAAAGAGGTCTTTGGTCAGAGGTGCCAAGACCACATGATTGACACATAGTCCAGCCCATCTCATGAGGGTAGGGATTCACACAGGCATCTGGAGCCAAAGTCACAGTCATAATCCCCATAGCCCTGAGGATTGGGTCTGGGATGTGTATGAATCCATGGGCATCCCTGTTTCTTTCCCTTTCCAGTTTGCAGACAAGACACATAGCAGTTTGCAGTCAGATGTTCAGGACTTCAAGCAAATATCTTTCTACACAATAGGCTCTAAGAAAATCCTCTTGTGAACATTGAGAATGTAATCAGAACCCACACTTGACTAGAATGGCATGTCACACATGATCATAACTGAGCTTGGGTATTCAGCAAGGAAAAAATAATGTTCCCACATTGCCAATAATTTTGTTCTCATAAGACACAGCTAAATGATTGAGTATTAAACATGCAAACCATAAAGGAAATCAGTAATGATTTTATCCTGACAACTGTTCAGAATGACTTTTAAAAACCAGAATTCCGCATCTCCTACCTAAATATTACAAATATCTCAGTGATCTTGTCCAATAAACAAGCCAAACAAAAATACATAGTGAGAACAATTCAAATTTTTACTCAACATGTTGAGAACATGCTCAAAGATTGAAGAACAGAGAAGGGAACACTTTAAATTCTAGCAAAACTTTTAAAAATTGGGATAAAATACATATAATGTGATTGACATTTTTATGATTTGAAAGTATGAAATTAATTGGAATTTGGTATATTCAAAACATTGTGCAACCTCATGTCTATCTATTTTCAGAAAGTTTTTGTCACTTCCACAAAGATATCCTATTCTTTTTAAGAAACCACCCTCTATCCCAACTCCTGACAATCACTAAGCTACTTCCTATAACTATGGATTTGTCATTTCTAGATATTTTATATAAATGGAATAATGAGGAATGTGACTTTTTTTGTCTGCTCTCTCTCTTATTTAACATCATATTTTTGAGGTCTGTATATTTATTATGTAGTAGTGTTTCATTTCAATTGTGTATGTGTGAGTGTGTATCTCATTTGTTTATCCAGGTTTCATATGGTGGACATTTGGATAGTTTCCACCTTTTGACTATTATGAATGGTGCTCTATGAATATTCACACACAAACAATTTCCTGAATATCCATTTAGAATTCTTTGGGAGTATAATTTCTGGGTCATATGTCAATTCTGTCTTACTTTTAGAGGAGCTACCAAACTATTATCCACTGAAGAAATACACTATGGAGCTAGGAATGGTGGCACACAAATGCAATCCCAGCAGATAGGAGACTGAGGCAAGAGGATCAACACAAGTTTGAGGAAAGCCAGGTCTACATAGCAAGTTCCAGGACAGCCTAGGCTACATGGTGAGACCCTTTCTCAAAAAAGAAAGAAAGAAAGAAAGAAAGAAAGAAAGAAAGAAAGAAAGAAAGAAAGAAAGAAAGAAAGGTGGGTACTATGGTGCTGCCAGCAATGAACAAGGATTCCAATTTCCGCATATCATCAACACTTTTTATTTTCAGTTTCTTTTAGACATTTTAGAGGATGTGAAATGGCATCACATTTTGATTTTAATTTGCATGTCCCTAATGGCTAGTGAAGTTGAACATCTTTTCATGTGCCTATTTATGTATCTACTTTGGAAAACTGTCAAGCAAAACTCAGTAAACCTTTTTAGATCTTTCTCTAACTGTTCATTTCTTTCCCTCAAAATTAGCAAGTATCTTCCTTGTTCTCTTCCCTCCCAAAGTTCTGTCTCCCAACTAAAGCCTCCATGTTTAGATTGTTGTTTCATGTCAGCATTTTGTATACCAAAGAAATCTCAGGAATTCTTCCTCTTCATATGATAGAGTACAAATCAAAACTTGGTGGCTTGGTGGCTAATGCCTGTAATGCCAGTGACTTCAGAGGTAAAGGCAGGAGGATCACAGGTTCAAGGTCAGAGACAACCCATGTAACTTAGTGAATCCTTGTCTCAAGATAAAAATAAAAAATGGGTTTAGGGTGCAGCTCAGTGGTAGAGCACTTACAAAATATGTGTGAGGCCCTGGGTTCAACCGCCAAGTACCAAACAATAAAAAACTTATGATATAACATAATTTCCCTTGTCCTCATCTCTTATCTATAGAACATCTAGCTTTGAGCATTGTGATATTACAGTATACTTCTGACATAATGTGTACCCAAAAGGAATACCAGAATTTTGAAGTGATCAAACTCTGTATACGAGATTTTATATTAGTAACTTTTAGTGGAGAATTTTGATAAAATGAGTTAAAAGTTGGAAATTGTCAAGCAAAATCAATGATATTAACTCTATACTAATTGATCAATAATCCTTCTGCACTAAATAACTATAATTTATGGATAATCATCTATTAATGGAACTCAATCTTGGAACATAAGAAATATGAAAAAGCAAGATGAAGAGAATTCCCCTAATGAACATAACTCTTTAATAACTGAAACCAAAGACTCTGAGATGCTCAAAATGACACACCAAGAATTTGAAAGTTTACTTTTAAAAATGATAAATAACCTCTAAAGTGATGCAATTAAGCAGATGAATGCAATTGGGATAATTGACAAAAAAATGCATAAATTAGAAGAAAAAATAAATTAGTAGAAAAATTCTGCAAAGAAATTGAGATCTTGAAAAAAATGAAACAGGAATGCTAGTATTGAAAAACACAAAGTAAAAACCATAGTTGCATGTAACACAAGCAGACTGGAAGAAGCAGAAGATAAAATATCAGGGACAGAAGACAAAATGGAAGAAGTAATTTATTCAAATGTGAAAAGGAGGAAAAAATGAATAAATAAGCCCACAACTTTCAAGAGGTGTGCAACAAGATGAAGCAATGCAACCTAAGAATCCAGGATGCACAGAAAGCAATCAAAACAAAAACTAGAGGTATAGTAACCATATTCAATGAAATAATAGCTAAAAACTTCCAAAACCTAGAGGAAGGAATATACACGCAAACAACAGAGGCATCTAGAACTCCAAATAGATTGGACTAGAACAGATTCTATCCATGCCACATTATAGTTGGGACACAAAATCTCCAAACCAAAGCAACAATTTTAAAATCTGCAAGAGAAAAGCATCAGCTCACCTACAAAGATGGACCCATCAGAATAACTGCAAACCTCTGAATAATAATCCTAAAAGCAAAGAAATAATGTGCTTATACATTTCAAATCCTTAAAGCAAGTATTTTCCAATCAGGAATACTATATCCAGAAAAATTGTCCTTTAAAATCAATGGAGAAATAAAGACTTTCCAAGACAAACACAAACTTAAGCAACACATGACCATCCAATTAGCATTGCAGAGGACATTCAAGAAAATCCTACATGAAGATAAATAAAAACAAAACCAAATGTAAGACCACGAGAATGATTAAAACCTACAAGAGGAATGTGTGAACTAATGAAAGCTAAGAAAGAAGCAATGATATCCAACTTAACAAACCATCAAAACCATAATAATAAGAAGGGATAAAGTAACCACTCATCAACACTTAAGCCAAATAGAAAAACAACCAATAATATACAAAACAATAATTTCCTGTCAATAATAACCCTGAATATTCATGATATTAACTCTTAAGAGGGTCAGATTCACCAACTGGATTAGAAATGAAGGTCCAATAATCTGCATCCTTCAAGAGACTCACCTCATTCAAAAGGATATATACAGACTGAAAATAAGAGGGTGGAAAACAGTTTATCAAGCATTGTTGTTGTTAGGTACTATCAGGTCAGGTATAATTCATATTGACCTTCAAAGGTTTCTATGGCTGACTATTTCTGGGTTGCTTTGGGAGTAGATTGCCATGTCCTTCTTCCATTACCAAGTATAAGAAAGCCAAAAATGCAGGGGTCATGATACTAATATCTGACAAAGGGGACATCAGTCCTAAATTAATAAGAAGGGACAAGGAATGTCACTATATATTAATAAAGGGAACAATTAACAAAAGATATAACAGTTATAAATATTTATACACTCATGCACCTAATTTCATAAAACAATCATTGTTAGCCATAAAGGAACATATAGGTCCAGATACAATAATAATCAGTGACTTCAAAACCTCAATCTCACCTAAAGACAGATCATCAAAACAAAAAATGTCAACAAAGAAGGAAGCCATGGACTTATTTAACATGAGAGACCCATTGGACTTAACAGATATCTATAGAATATTCCCACCAACAGATATGGGATACACATTCATATCAATGCCACACAGACATAGGCAGGATGAACAAATGTATAATGAGCCATGACATTGAAGCAGTACCAAATGGTCTCCCATCAAAGAAAATCCCAGGACTAGATGGATTCATGACTAATTCTATCAGACCTTTAAAAGACAACATCAATGCTGCTAAATCTATTCCATAAAACAAAAGGAAAAGGAACATATCCAAACTGTTTCAATTAAGCCAGTATTACTCTGACATCAAAATGAGGTAAAGATTCAACAACAACAACAACAAAAACTATAGACCAATATCCCTGGTGAACAAAAACAAAAATCCTCAACAAGTTTCTTGCAAACTGAATTAAACAACACAGTAGAACAATTATACACCATCATCAAATTGTTTTCATTATTAGGATGTAAGGATGGTTCAATAACATTTAATACATGTAATATAGCATGTAAATAGAATGAAGAGGAAATGCATGATCACTTCATAGATGCAGAAAAATACTTTAGCAAAATTCAACATTTCTTCAATATAAAAAAGCCCTGAAGAAATTCAATATAGAAGGATTATACTTCATCATAATAAAGGCAATATGAGACAAACATTCTGCCATCATTGTACTGAATAGGTAAAATTTGATAGCATTTTCTCTAAAATCAGGAATAAGGAAAGGGTATCCATTCTCACAACTCTTACACAATGTAGATCTTAAGATCTTCACCAGAGCAAGAGACATAAGTAAAAGTCATATAAATATGAAAGGAAGTCAACTTTTCCCTATTTTTAAATTATATGGTCCTACTCCTAGAGATTCTACCAGAAAACACTTAGATATGATAAATACTGTGAGCAAAGCAGCAGAATACAAAATCAACATGCAACAATCAGTAGCTTTCCCACATACCAAAAAAATGAACATGCTGAGTGAGAAATCAGCAAAACACTCCCATTCACAATAGCCTCCAAAAAATAACATAAAAATACCTGGGAATAAACCTGACCAAGAATGCGAAAGACCTCTACAATGAGAACCATAGAACACTGCAGAAAGAAAATGAGCAATATACTCACACATAGAAGGCTCCCTTGCTCATGATTCAGTAGAATTGGTGTCATTAAAAAGGCCATGCTACCGAAAGCAATCTATAGATTCAGTGCAATCCACATCAAAATACCAATGACCTTTTCACAGAAACAGAAGCAAAAGTCCTAAAGCTTCCAGTTTAAGATGGCAGGTTGAAGGCAGCCTCTGTGTGGCATAGCAAAACAGGAATTATAACAGGATGGAGTAGATTCTTGTTCAAAGAAATAAAAAGCAAAGAAACCACAGAAGAGATTGTAAGGAGGTCCCAGGTTGTAGAACAGAGATGAGCAGCGAAAGGGAATGAGCAGGACACATAACCACTCTCAGCTTCTCATTGGAGAGGGAAAATGGAGCCAGCATCCAAAGAGGTAAGCCAGATCATGCTTGCCATCAGACGGGCAGTCCCACAGGACAAGCCATCAGTACTTAAACCCGTGAACTCTTCTGGGGATTTGGTGAGACAGGAGGTCTTTCTGTCTAGGGGGTTCAACTTTGGAAAAGTGACTTTCCCATGGTGTTTCCCACACTCCGTGACTCAGAGGGCCATAAACTGGAAACATCCTGTGAGGGAACCTATTATATGAGACTGAGCTACTCTTGTTGTTGTTGTTAGGTGCTGTAGAGTTGTGTCCGACTCATAGCGACCCTCATAGGATTTTCAATGGCAGATTGTTTCAGGATTGCCTCAGGAGTGGTTTCTCACGTCCTTCTCCCATTTTTGCAGTGCTGGGAATCAAACTCGGGACCTCAGAGACTGTAGAGCGGCGCTCTACCAACTGAGCTAAATCCCAGCAAAGCTACTCTAGAGGAGCTGAAAACAGAATTATCACCAGTGGAGAGCCTAGGGTGACATGCCATAACCCCAGTGTGCTTCACAGCTATATCAGACAGTTACAGGGAGGAGGAAGGTGAGATGCTGACATGTAGAGATGTTAAGGTAGTAAGAGATTTGAGAAAGTTGCTCAGAAGCAAAGGTTCCATCTCCTGAGGGAACTATGAGACTGCCAACTCTGAGCAATGGTCAGGTAAAAAGACTCCACCTTCAACTGACCATAACGTCTACCTAACAGACTCCAATATCAAAGACCACTGAAAGAAGCCCCACAAGGAGCTGCTCCTCCTCCTACTCTTCCCCTCCTCCTCCTCCTCTTCTTCCCAATGCTACTATTTCTTCTTCTTCTTCTTCTTCTTCTTCTTCTTCTTCTTCTTCTTCTTCTTCTTCTTCTTCTTC
>VMDO01038036.1:0-13833 GCA_007922755.1 Pedetes capensis
GGCCCCATGGTTCAAGTAAGCTCTGTCAGCCTCCTGCCATGTGATGCCATGAAGTCATCTGCCATGGCCATGCCCAGATACCTGTTCTGCCCTGCCACCATTATGGACTGATCCTCTATCAGCTTCCAAAAAACCTTTTCCTCCAAGAGTTTGTTTTCATTGGTTTTTCTGCTACAGTGATGACAGTTAATCCAGTCTCTAAAGTGATATGAAGGTGACCCTAAGGTGAAGAGTGGGCCCAGCTGGCATGCTCCCCATGGCCAAATTGTGTGGATCTTACTTTAATCCAATACATTGTTCTACTATTAACTTGCAAATCAGTGATATATTTGCTTTCTAGGCATATTCTAGGAAGGCCAGCCTAACTGGATTCTTATCTATAGGGCATGACACTTTAGTGAATTTCTTTCAGCATAGATGCAAACTGATCTAGGGTATAACCTTTATGCATTTGGATCCTTCCAACTAAACCAAAAATCCATCTAGGCTGCAAGGCTCAATTCCAAGAGAGATGGAGGTGAGGCCCTGTTGACAACAGGTGCCCCACATGATCTCAGGGGACTAGAGCCTAGTGTGGGCATCAGTGGCCTTCGGAGGTGATCTCTCCCTAGTGGTGCATGTGCTCATTATAGGTGAGACCCAGAGCTCAGGGCCCTACCTCAGGGCCCACAGGAATTCAGAAGGAAGACAGTAATGCCTCTTGCATAGGCTGTAAGGAGGGACAGAATGCAGAGCACACAGCCTAGGTTCGAAGCCTGCCTGGGGCACTAGCATTTGTGTGGCCAGAGGAAGAGCACTGGGCTTAAAGGCTGTTTTACCAGATGTGTAAATAGAAGTGAGTGAACCTTCCTGCCAGGAAGGGACGCCTTGGGTGGCGGCAGCCAGTCATCCCATGGCAGCACATCCTATCCTCAGAACTGGGAAATTTCAAGGGAGCTGGAACCACCAGGCTGGCCAAGGGGAAGGTGGGATGGGCTCAAAGGAGATGGAGGCACTGGAGGGACCCCTGGAAAGGCCTGGCAGGGTCTGCAATGCCCTCACACTGGTCTTCCAGCACACTGGGCTGGCTGGGAGGAGAGGGCCAGTGATACCCAGGCACTGTGCGCCCAAGCTGGCTCCTAGGACAGGCACAAGGAGGCTTTGGAGCCGGTCCTCCAGAATGATCAGCAATGTTTGGATGGACCTCAGCCCCGACCATGGCCCATTGCTGTGCCAACATTCACAGGGATTGCAAGGAATGGAAGGAAGGCCCCAGGCGCTGGGAAGTCTGGCTGGGTGCATTGGCCTCACCTCCTGCCCTTGGGCGCCTTGACACCCTCAGCGGGTTCTGCGCCCTCTCTGGCTGGCACTTTCTCATGTATTCTGGACATGACACAGGATGAACTCAGACACTGTGTGCTGGCCCTCTGAGCAGTTAGAAATGAGGGCCAGCTGCCTCTGTTTCTCCTCTTTTCTCTGGATCATTCCCTATGGTTCGCAGGGTTCTGCTCTACCTGAGCAACTTCTCCAGCCTGCACAGTCACCAGCCCTGCTGGTTTGCCCAGTCAGGGAGGAGTCCCCTCTAGGCCACATCAACCCGCTGCTCCTCTGCTGGCTGGGAGCCTGCTCTGCGGCTGCTCAGGTAGGACCCTGACAAATGCCTTTTCCAGCGGGCTTCTACAGCACCCCTAAGAGGCGGTCTCTTCTCCAAAAAGCCACAAGCTCCTCTTAGGGACCCTCCTGGTGGTATACTGGGGGGACCACCCCAAAAATGTCTGCTGCCAATGCACAACTCCCAGATGTTTGGACCCTCCTGAAGCATAAGGATTCCCCCTCTGTGGTAGATCCCCAATCCTGCCCTCCCAGCCTGGGCAGGCAGTCCAGGCTGTGGAGCCCCTGTCATCCAGCCCCCTCACCCCTCGACCAAAGGACACAGATGCGACTGCCCAAGAAGAGCCCGAAGATGGCACTTCACATGAGGAAGAAGAGAGGAAGGGCCAGGAGCATAAGGAGAGGGGTCCCCCGACAATGGGGAGGCAGTGACATCCAGACCTGTGCCAACCAGGGGAGATCTTATTTCCTGGTTGAAGACTGGGGCCTCTGGAGGGAAATCCCCGCCCCAGTACTTGGAACCACCCCCTGCAAGAGCCAGCCCCCTTGAGCTTCTCTGCCGACCACACCACTCCCAGCTCCCCTGATCCTCCTGGAGGTGTCCAGATACCTGGACATCAGCACCTCGGTGCTCCCTGTCCACACCCCATGCTGCGCCTGGTGCCAGATTAGAGGATCAGGGACAAACTGGATGAGAATCTTCTGCCCCACTCTCTAGTCACCCAGCAATCAGGAAAGGAGGTGCAGGGGATGAAGCCTTCTGCCAGTCCAGCAGGGAGCTGCCCTCCACCTGCAGTGCCTGGCCACAGGCCCCAGAAAAGAAAAGTGTCCATGGCCTCTGGGGCAGTCACTGCTGTTACCTCTGCTATAGGGTAGGGATGAGCTACCCTACCTCTGAGGCTTCCTTGTTTTGCCATCAGGAATGACCAGAACATTCAGTGTGGAAACTGCAAGAATTTGGAGAAGAAAATAAGGGCCTCGGAGGGCAAAGAGGTGGTGGCAGCCTGCACTGCCCCTTGGCCTGGTGCTCCCTCTCCATCCCCACCTGCTGCAGGGCACACACACTCCCTGCCAATGCCCACTCGCACATAGCAGATGCCAGCTATGGCTGCCACCCCTGCCCTGGTGGACCAGGCTGTGGGGCCCTGGATCCTATTTGACCCTATGCCTTTCCCCACAGCAAACAGTGAGAGATTAATGCCCTAAATCCCCAATTCCCCTCTCATGCCTCTCCTTGCTCACCCTCCTCCTCCCCCACCTCTCCCTGCTCAACCTCCTCGTCTATCTAGGTCTAATTTCATTTTCAAGGTTCCACCTAGGGAGACCACAGACCCTATTCACTTAGCCTGAGCTGCAGCACCTCCCATTTCTCCCCTCCTCTCTCACACCCTTTGACCTTCAAGGCTCTATCCTACAGAAGTAAAGCTCTGACTCCCATGTGTGTAGACCCCCTCCGCCTCCTTCCCTCCCCACCCTTCCCCTAGTGCCTTCCACCAAGGACCCTGGTAACACTGGCCTGCCCCTCACTTTGCCAACACCTGTTTCAACCATGGCAGCCAGGATGTCTGCAAACCTGACCTCACAACCACCTGTAGACCCTGGGGACACTGCCATTGACACCACCCCCCTCCTCAAGCTATCATTTTCCGACCTCCCCCCGGCTGCAGTGTGAGCTCTTTACCATCTCCCCAGAACCATTTTGGCCAAGGAACCACTGCCCAGCCCACACGTGGGACCTTTCATGGGCAACAACCAGGAGCCTCTCTCCCCGATGCCTCTCTTCTTTTGCTCCCTCCCAGCGTGGGTCCTGCACTAGACTCCACTCAAGTAGCTTCTGTAATACCACCACCCAACTCTGCCATGGAAGATCTGGATACCACCCTTACTTCCCTAGCCATTATCTTCCAGTCTTCTCTGTCTCCAGGGTCAACTACACAGCGTTTCCTGGTTCAGGGGACCTACTACCCAGTGGCAGCATTGCCCCCACCCAGGCCTCCTCCAGTTCAAGTGCACAGTCAGCGAGGAGACCACCCGCAACTTTCCACCATTGTCTGAACACAGGAGACCCCCACACCACCTTTCTGGGGTCCTTTGAGGCCAACCTGGTCTACATAGAGAGTTCCAGCCTACATTGGGCTACAGGTGAGACTCTGTCTCAGAATAAAACAAAACATAAATAAATAAACAAAACTGTCTTTTTTCCTCTCTTTTCTTTTCTTTTTTGCAGTACTGAGGGAGATTAAACCCAGGGTCTCATTAACACTCTACCACTGAGATACAGCTACAGCCCATTTTTTTTTTTTCATTATTATTTTGAGAAAAGATCTTGCTAAGTTGCACACCTGCCCCCGGTCTCAAAATTGCGATCCTCTTGCCTCCTTCTCCCCTGTCACTGGTAGAAAAACCTGGTTATAGGTATGAACAACTGCGCCCAGCCCCTTATTAGATTTTTCATGTGACAGACTACAAACAGAAGTAATATGAGAAAAGAACACTAGACTTCAAACTAGAAAATTTGAGTTTTAGTCCCGACTCAGCCATGCCTTACATATATGCTCTCACAGGACTGGCCAAGGTACAGAAAGGAGAAGATTCTATTGTTTCAAGTGTGGGCCTCTTCCAAACATGTTGTTATTGTTGTCAGGTGCTGTAGAGTCGGTGTCTGACTCATGGCCACCTTACATACAACAGGTGAAACAATATAGTCAGTGCTTCTCTGCTATTCATAGGGTTTTCAATGGTACATTGATTTTGGGGAGTGGGTTGCTAGGTCCTTCTTCCAAGCCTACAGCACCTAGTGTCCCCAGGTGGTCTCCCATCCACGTACTAACCAGGCCTGACCCTGCTTAGCTTCCACGATCTTCCGGGATTGGATGCTACAGTGGTACAGGTGCAGGCTCTTCCAAAAATAGGAAGTACAAAATAAAACAACAGCATAAATGTCGGGAGCCATAGGTCCGACATGAGTTAAAAGACAATGCCTGCATAAATGGCTACATGACAGGCATGACCATAACAGGAAGCTCGGCTACCTGTGGAATGAGGAAACAGCACATCAGAGGCTCTGCTGAACTTTCCCTTGATTGTCTCTTTAGTTACTATATTAACATGAGTATAGATCTGAACTTTATTCCTTGATTGTCTCTTTAGAATTAATCTGTTGCTGGGGGATAAGTTGATTGTAAACCTTATGACTGTTACAAAGTCCATAGCACTGCAGTTACCTTTGTGAGCTATTTTTAGCATCTCCTTGAGTTACTATATAAGCATGAGTATAGAGAATAAAGTTTAGCTCAAGACCATCAGTCTTGGCCTCTTTGTCTCCTTCATCCTCGGCTCTCCCCTTCGCCCGGCTGGACTGCGGTGTGTGGTGCCTGAGTGGTGTGTGGCGCCTGAACGTGGGGCTCCCCTGAAGGTACGAGAGACACGTCCAACGGACCCCTTTCTGCTCACTAGAAGCCAGGTAAGCAAAGGGGCATTGGAGACGAAGATGGGCAATAAGTCAGGAAGAATGCTGTGTGTACATTCATTACAGCAGATTTTAAAGGTACGAGGCAGCACGTGGTCAGGCACAGGTGTATGCAGCCCTAGGCAGGGACCCTAAGTCTGGGGACCAGTCTGCGCAGGTGCATAGGGGAGGCATACACTGCGGAAAGACCACGAGAGAGCATAAAGAACGGAACCTCCCGGCAACGGGAAGATATAGAAAGGTGAAAAGTGGCTTGGCAGGACCAAAGCCTAACGTAAAAGGAGGCCAAGAGCTTCTGTAAGCGTAGCGTATCTCCCATGAGTTAAAGCGGTAGCCATGGGAAGCAGCAAAAGTAACCTATTATTGATCAAAAGCCTGACTGCCCAGGAGGGTTATATCCCAATTTAGCCAATTATGGCACCATTCAAGGGGATAATAAAGAGGATGAGTGGCTTCCTCCTCCCCCAGAGCCGGCAGTCTTTCCAGCAGAAAGACAAGGTAAATCAGAAACTGAAACTGAGAAAAAAATCGAAAGATATTCTAGATCGATTGACTTTGTTGGAAAAACAACAGTCATCTCAAATCTTGGAGCCATCAGCTCCATCTTATAACCCGCAGTATACTAACCTGTCTGAGGAATATTTTACACCTGACCCTGCTACCATTGCAGTGGCGCAAGTTCCTCAAATTCCGTTAAAACCTTTTACATCTACCACCAAAGTTCCGCTTACTCCACTACAAGAAGTGGTACAGCGGGGAGCAGAAAAGGGAGAAGATATTCAAGGGTTTGCATTCCCGGTAGTAGAAGTAATGGATGCCCAAGGGAACAGAGTCTGAGCACATGAGCCCCTTGAATTTAAGATCATAAAAGAATTAAAAACGGCCATATCTCAATATGGGCCCAACGCTCCTTATACTCTGTCTATTTTGGAATCTTTGGGAACCCTTCCCCCCGCTGATTGGAAACAATTAACTTATGCTTGCTTAACATCTGGCAATTACCTTATTTGGAAATCAGAATTTTATGAAGAAGCCTTAAGAGTGGCTCACATTAATGCGGTGCAAAGAAATCCTAATATTACCTTTAAAATGTTAACCAGAGAACCCCCACATGCTAGGCTTGTTGATCAACTTGGTTATGATACAGGTGTTTATACACAAATTGGTGCTTATACAAAGATATCAATGAAAAATGTTGCCCAGGGAATGGCTAATTCTCCTACCCTGTGTCAAAAATTTGTTCATTTAACATAAACCAAAGTGTGACAAAAATATTTTTGTTACATCATACATTATATGGATGATATACTTTTAATACATAAAGATCATAATTACTTAATTTGTTGTTTTGAGTACTTACGTAATCACTTATAATTGTTTGGACTTGTTTTAGCAGAAGAAAAAAATACAGACTGTTGATCCATATGTCTATCTTAAAAATAAACTTGTAAAGAACTGTATTTATCCTCAAAAAATCTCCATTAGAACCTCTAAATTAAAAACTTTAAATGATTTTCAAAAACTATTAGGAGATATTAATTGGATCCGACCTTATAAAACTGGCATTGCTTATAATCCACAAGGTCAAGGTATTATTGAAAGCTGCCACCTTGACATTAAAAATTATTTAAATAAAATAAAGAAGGGAGAGCTATACCCAGCCTCCCCGAATAATTATGCAGCACATATAATGTCTATCTTAAATTTTTTGCTGCTGGATGCAAATGGACAGTCGGCAGCAGATAGACATTTCTCTGCTGTTACTAAACAAAAAGCATGGGTTCAATGGAAGGACCCGTTGGATAATCAATGGAAAGGACCCGACCCGGTGTTGATATGGGGACGAGGACATGTTTGTGTTTTTCCACAGGATGCTGACTCTCCTCATTGGATTCCTGAGCATTTGGTGCGACATTCCAGTCCCAGCCCAATGCAAGAATGAAACCTAAATCAACAAAGGAATTCAACAACATCCACAATGGGAGTTATGTCATGGGGAAAACGGAACCAAGATACAGGTTCCAGGAACAAATTTCTCTATCACAGACTGGGCACCGTTCGAGAACAATTCTTTAAAAGGACTAACAGAAGGACTTTGGACTATAGATCATTGCAATTACCATAAAGACTTATGGAGACTAATATTAGCCATGGGAACTGTTAATGTTTCCACTATTGGGAATTTTACACCGTCTAAACCTACTGTTAAATCTGGTAATCTTAGAGCTTGTGTTCCAGATCCATATCTACTTGTTGTAGGAAACGTATCTGTTAACTATACTTCTGAAATTTTTGATGTTAACTGTACTAATTGTAATCTGACTAATTGTATAGATGGCATTGGGTTAGGCCAACAATTGCTTATTCTTTATAATCCTTCATTTATTATGTTACCTGTTAATTTGTCAGAAGAATGGTATAGTGAAGCTGGTAAGCTGGTATGCAAACTTTGCTGGAAATCAAGGAAATGATTTTAGCCCATCACAAAAGACTCATTGAATGGTTAATAGTTGGAATAATTTCCTTAGTTACAGTGATTGTTAGTTCTACAGTTGCAGCAGTAGCCTTAACACAAAATATTCAAACTGCGACGTTTGTCAATACTATGATGAATGTTACTGATAATTGGGAAAAACAAGAATCTGTTGACAAAAAAATGGAACATAAACTAAATGCTTTATATGATACTATTATGCTTATGGGATCTGAAATTCAACAAATCAGGATTAGACAAAAATTAGAATTTCATAATGCTTATACTGCTATTTGTGTCACTAAGTTACAATATAATGCAAGCTTGTACAACTGGAATAAGATCAGAAAACATCTCATGGGAATATGGAATAATTATAATGAAAGTCTGGACTTAATGTCGCTCCATAAACAGATACTTAATATGCAATAAGCCCCTCGGCTGGATGTCACCACCGAAAAGGTGGCAGCTGAGTTTTTTGATAAATTATCTCAGATGTTTCCTTCGTGGAATTCCTTTTGGGGAACTCTATCCACCTTAGGATGTATTATTGGCCTCATTATTCTATGTTGTATGTGCTTTCCTTGGATCTTTTGTTTGGTCACAAACAACTTAAATATGCTGGCAGGAGGAATTCAAACTTTACAGCTTAAAACGCCCCCTGCGCCCAGACATGATGTGTAGCCAATGATGGGGCTGGTCGAGGCAATTCTTTTAGCAACCTAAGACAGGGATACTGATCACAATCAGTGCCCCCATGACAGGTAAGCATAAGAATTAGCCCCGACAACCTAAAACAGGCAACATCATAAGGCGCTTATAATAAATACAAGGGGGAGCTGTCGGGAGCCATAGGCCCGACATGAGTTAAAAGACAATGCCTGCATAAATGGCTACATGACAGGCATGACCATAACAGGAAGCTCGGCTACCTGTGGAATGAGGAAACAGCACATCAGAGGCTCTGCTGAACTTTCCCTTGATTGTCTCTTTAGTTACTATATTAACATGAGTATAGATCTGAACTTTGTTCCTTGATTATCTCTTTAGAATTAATCTGTTGCTGGGGGCTAACTAAATTGATTGTAAACCTTATGACTGTTACAAAGTCCATTGCACTGCAGTTACTTTGTGAGCTATTTTTAGTATCTCCTTGAGTTACTATATAAATATGAGTATAGAGAATAAAGTTTAGCTCAAGACCATCAGTCTTGGCCTCTTCATCACCTTCTTCCTCGCTCTCCCCTTCACCCGCCTGGACCGCGGTACATAAAACAAAGGATAACTTTTAAAAAAAGGAAAAGAAAAGAAAAGAAAAGCTAGCAAGGCGTGATGATGCACAACTGTAATCCTATACTCAGGAGGCTGAGGCAGGAGGATCAATATGAGTTCAAGGTCAGGCTGGTCTATATAGCAATTTCCAGGCCAGCCCAGGCTATAGAGCAAGATCCTGTCTCAAAAAAACTTAAAAACAACAACCAAAACAAACCAACAACCAAAAACTTACTATGTTTATGTTGTTGTTGTCAGGTGCCATTGAGTCATAGCGACCCTTCATACAACAGGTGAAACACTACTGCTAGTGCTTCTCTGATATTCATTGGGTTTTCAATGGTTATTTTTTGGGAGGGGGTT
The DNA here is from genome assembly GCA_007922755.1 of Pedetes capensis. Taxonomy (NCBI): domain Eukaryota; kingdom Metazoa; phylum Chordata; class Mammalia; order Rodentia; family Pedetidae; genus Pedetes; species Pedetes capensis. The sequence goes on from VMDO01038036.1 coordinate 9,168, forward strand.
GCCAGGTCCTTCTCCCAAGCCTACAGCACCTGGCATTCTTAGGTGGTCTCCCATCCTAGTACTAACCAGGCCCGACCCTGCTTAACTTCTGAGATCTGATGGCATCAGAAGCCACAGGCTAGTATGTATATAGAGATCGAAAAACAGGCACCACTACTCATGGATACAGAGAGAAAACTGAATACTTAGAGTGACTTCTATTCAGTAAAGGTTCCATAAAATGTTAGTGGACTGAAGTAGATGAGTTATTATAGAAAAAGTACAAAAGCTAATATTTCTGTCCTTGTGAATAGGAAAAATAGGTCTATTTCACTAGATCTAAATACCCTATCAAGATTTTATATTTTGACCATCCATCATTCTAAAATTCCATAACAAAGTAACCTTGTTTGATGCATTCTAAGGCAGCATAACCCCCATGTGTCTGTCGGTTTGTCCTGCGGTGGGACCTTGCATGCTGCTGTGATGCTGAAAGCCACTGGTATTTAAGATACTGGCAGGGCCACCCATGGTGGACAGGTTTCAGCTAAGCTGACAGCTAAGACAGACTAAGGAAAAGGACTTAGCAGCTTACTCCTGAAACAATTCATCACTGAAAATCCTATGAATAGCAGAGAAGCACTGTCAAATACAGTGGGGGGAAAGGGAGGCCCCTGGCTGAAAGACATTCAAGAAAAGACTAGAGTAGAGTTGCCCCCTTAAAGTAGCATCAACCTTAATGATGAGTGTGAAGTAAAGCTCCTGGGACCTCCTTTAACTGATATGGTATGACTAAAAATAAAAAGAAACATAGTGGCTGCAACAATGGGCTCAAACATAAAAAGATCATGTCTATGGCACAGGGTTGGGTAGTGTTTCATTCTATTGTACTTAGGGTTGCTATGAGTAAGAGCCACCTCAACAGCACCTAACAAGGGTAATATAAAGTCAGACTAAGTATTCTTTGCCACAGAAATTCTCTAATCCAAAGCTGTACTATTCAGAAGTAATCTTTGTAATCTGAGTGTGTTCTGAACTTGTCATGAGAAAGGAAGGGGGACTCTGATGAAGCAGCTGAGTTGCCCACTTCTTGACCATTTCCCTGCATTTCTTTCTTCCATCTTCACTGGATAAGAATTTCAGAAGGATCCAGGTGGGTTGGCTAACAGTGAGCTATGTGAACAGCTAGATGTAACACCAATCAGGAGCATCAAGAATGTCCAATGCCAAGCATGCATGGGTAGCCCCATAGGCAGCCCCATGTGCCTCTGGATCAGAAGCAGAGTAAGAAAATATGAAAGGACCTCGTTAATCATAATGATCATAATCACGAGCACAGTGTTAAGAACTTTAAAAAATCCTTTTGTATTGTCTTCACCACAACCCCATGAAGCATAACTCCAATTTTATAGATGAAGAAGCAGAAGCAAAGGGGGAGTCAATTACTAACTTGTCCATGATTGCATAACTAGAAGCTAACAGAACCGGTATGCAAATCTGGGTGTGCTGACTTTGAAAACCCATGTTCTAAGCCACTACACCACACATCCTTCACTGGACTTTCTCTCTTGTAGCCAGAACCAAGGGTAGGCTGATAACTGAACCAGATTCTGAAAGGACAGCTAACAAAAACTTGTAGAAGGCAGACAAGACAAAACTTATAATCATTAGCGAGGTGCTGTGGCACACACCTGTGATCCCAGCAACTTGAGAGGTGGAGGCAGGAGGATCACAAGTTTGAGTCCAGAGGAGACGCTGTTTCAAGACAAAAAAATTTTAAAAGGGGCTAGGGATGCAGTTCAGTGATTGAGTACTGGCAAAGTATGTGTGAGGGCCTGGGTTCAACCCCTCAGCACTGTGAAAAAATTATAATAAGAGTCACGACAGAAGATGCACCGCTTCCTAAAGCAGGCTACCCATTTGGAAGGTTCTGGCTATTTAGATCTCTTCCCCCAGCATAAGTCAACATCTGTCCCCCTGAAAGAAGAGGCTATAAATGGGCTGTGACAGTGGCAGAGCAGGACTCGGGGCAAATGGTGTAATGCAAACTAGATAAGGGGAGGGGAGAAAGGGACCCAAACAGGAACAAGCCAAAAGATCATGGTGGTAATCCAGTGGAAATTAGAATCCAGAGTTTTAGTGATACCAATCACAAGTGATTTTTCTCCTGCGTGAATCAGCAGCCTGGGGGGAAGATCAGACAAAAATAAACACTTGGGTTCCTGTAGAGGGGAAGAGAAAGATGAAGAGAATCGAGAATCTATTCAGAATGAGGAAGATAAGTGGCAGAATCCAGAGTGAGGCCAGTGAGCATCAGCCAGTAAACCATAGAGATGAAAGTCTCAAGCCAGGAGACACCAGGAAGAGTGTGGAGAAGGATAGGGAGCTACAGTCTGAAAAGCAGATGACTGCTGGGCACTGTGGTGTGCCTGTAATCCCAGCGACTTGGGAGGCAGAAGCAGGAGGATCACAAGTTCGAGACCAGAGGGAGTCTGCGTAATTTAGTGAGATCCTGTCTCAAGTTAAAAAATTAAAAAAGGCTGGAGATGCAGCTCAGTGATAGAGCATTTACAAAGCATGCTCAAGGTACTGAGTTCAACCTCCTGAGTACCACCAAAAAAAAAAAAAGTATAAGCAACAAAAGAAATAATTCACTTGATCAAGAGAACCATCAAAAAAGTGAAACAACACCCCACAGAATGGAAGAAAATATTTGTAAATCATATATTCAGTAAAGAACTATTAGTGAGAATGTATGTTGTGGTGGTGGTATTAGGTGTCATCAAGTCTGGTCCGAGTCATAGTGACCCTAGGTACAGTAGAACAAAACTCTCCCTGATTCTGTGCCAGGCACAAGATCTTACTTATGTTTAAACCCATTGTTGCAGACACTGTGTCAATTCATCTATTTGAGGGTTTTCCTTCTTTTTGTTGACCTGCCACTCTACCAAACATCATGTCCTTTTCCAGGGATTGGCCCCTCCTGACTACATATTCAAAATAAGTAAGACAGTGAGACTATATAAAAACTTAATAAAAAAATGACAAATACTCCAATTTATGTTTAAATGGTTAAACACAGAATTAGAGCCATAGGATATTATACTAAGTAAAATAAGCCAGTCATAAGTCATATCCATAGAAAACAGAATGGAGGGGAGGGGAGAATGGAGAGTGGTTGTTTAATGTATAGCATTTCACCTTTGGAAGAGGAGAAAAGTTCTTGAGATTGGTTGTACAACACGAATACACTCAAAGTACTGAATAGTATACTTTTAAGAATGCTTTCCAGACATAGCAATGCATGCCTGTAATACCAGCACTTGGGAGGCTAAGGCAGGAGGAAAAGCAGTTTGAGGCCAGCCCAGGATACATAGCACATTCAAGGACAGACTGGGCTACAAAAGTGGGACCCTGGCTCCTGCTTTCTAAGTAGGTGCCTACCCCATACTTAGGGGTTGAACCCAGGACCCTTTACATACTTTGCAAGTGCTCTAACACTGGGCTGCACCCCTGCCATTTGTCTTCTCTTGTCTGGTCTGGTCTGGTCTTGTCTTTCTTTCTTTCTTTCCTTTTCTTTTTTTTTTTTTTTGAGACAACGTCTTGCTAAGTTACACAGGCTGCCTCTGGCCTCAAATTGGCGATCCTTCTGCCTCAGCTTCCTGAATCACTGGGATTACAGGCATGTGCCACTTTGCACTGCTTTCCTGCTGCTCTTAAAGAGGCTTATGGTTCATTGAGGATCCCATTCCTTCATTCATAGTCAAATAATACAGGGAAGTGAATAGAAATATCAGGAAAGGTAGAGACTATTAGGAGGATGGCACAGAGTAAGCCAGCCTCAAGGGTCAATTCCTGTTGCTATTACAACTGCCTAATTTGGCAAATACTGACTGAGTACCTACTACTATGTACAATGCATATACTAGGTGCTGGACATAGAGCAGGGATAAAGTCCTCAATCTCAAGGATTTTACAAGGAGGGTGGCCAGTCCTCTGATTCATCTCTAGCTGACCTTTAAGTACACAAGAACTGTCCCAAACTTTCTCAACACTTCCAAACCTCTGATCCTTCATACTGTGATACATTATTTAAAAAATTTAAACATTCAGCATACCTTCTGATCACACTTCAAATGCTGTTAGACACAATGATGGACATAACACTGACTAGAAAGGAATGCAGGGAAGCTCTGAGTTGCCCCATGTCACCAATGGCTTCTGTTATGGCAATTTCTGTCAAATAAAAACCTGTCCTTATTCACTGGATCTGGCACCATATGACTTCTAGCTCTTCCCCTAAGGTAAATGTTTTGAATCAATTCAGGACATCTAGGCAGCCACGACAGGGCAACTGAAGACACTCACAAAGAGGACTTCCAGAACAGCCTCTGAAAGCAGCAAACCATGGAGTAAGTGTCTCTCAAGACTGGAAGAGGATTTTGAGGTGGATTCATGGCAGTGTGTCTTTTACTGTAATAATTTTTTTAAACATTTAAACATTCACCATATGTTTGATCACATTTCATATGTTATGTTGTCAATTGTGAGCACAGGGTTGCTCTGGGAAAATGACGACTGGAAAGGAGTAAAGAGGAGCTGCTGAGCTGCTAGAGTTCAGACTTCAGCTGGAAGCTGGTTAGTTACATGGGTGTGTTCAGTTTGTGAACATGCATCAAGCTGTAAA